>JAODGC010004185.1:51903-63303 GCA_027574925.1 Ecitoglossa quadriceps | reverse complement strand
TCTATCTACAACAACTTTGCTACTTGCCCGCCGGAAGTTTGCCGACATACGTCATTCATAGAAAAAGGCAGCGCAACAAAGCACACCTTTGAACAAACTATTCATTGTCGTGCTATAATTAAAGTTTCCAGTCAAAGTGCCATCGACATTAGTGTAAATACATTGTATTCTTTAAAGTTAGTCGACTGCCGGCAATAAGCAAATCCTTGTTTATGTATTAGACATTTGTTACACGTTTGCCAGTTTCGGCCAACTCCACTCCACTCTTCGCCATGAAAACTGATCCGTAGACAACAACCGAAACTCCTCAACTCATGTGCAACTGTGGAGGGCATTTTATTTCATCTAAATTGTTTGTGAGTGCTTGGAATTACAAGCAGCAGGAAATTTCAGAGCGACGACCAACGCTTGGCTTGATAAATAGACAGATGTGGTAGCTTAAACAAATAGTAACTACTGTCAACGCTAGGTCAATACTCGACACTATGCTTACAAGCAACGTCTGTAAAATCAATTGTGGGATATTTGCAAGACTAATATGCAACGACCACAAACTATAGTTTTAATTCACTTGGAAATATTTCATCAAACGGTTTAAGCTTCAAATACTTACTGTGGAGTATAAATTCGAGAATAGTAATAGCTGAGTGGCGATATTTTGCTCAAGGTGTAATCGTACTTCACAGCAAACCAATGCGACTCTTCGAAATATGATTTTCGCTTTCAATTCACAATGATAACTCAGGAAGGATCCAGAAATCACTCAAGCGAGTCATTGCTTGAAGGATATCTTTGACTTTATTTCCCTGTATAAATTCGAGAAGTGCAAACTTCAAAATTGCATTTGCCTAATTCAAATGCGTTGATTGGGCAAATTCTTAATTTTACTCTTAATCAACAGCTACGTTGTGACTTGGGAATAGATTCTGGTCAATTACATGAAACTCCAAATGTGTTACTCCAATTAGTCTTTGAATAATTAATTCTCAAAGTTAAATTATCCGCCAAAATGCAGATTGTAACCAATATGCTTTACTTCTTCTTAGAGCACAGTTTTTTTTTGAGAATTCTTCAACTTGTTATTCCTCTCTCTGGAATATGATTCAAATTTCCAATTCATTATGATAATTTCTGAAAATGTATGTATCACATTGCGCTGCTTTAAAATGTTAATATAGCGTGAAAGAAACAATTTCCAATGGAATAAACTCAATAAATGCATGCAAAGGGGATACTTGTAGAATTGAAATGTGTATTAGGGAAGGATTACGATGGGTATAAATAAATATATAGGGACAAGTAAATGATAGGATATCAAATTTATAGCACAATTCGTATTTATTCACAAAACAATCAAAAAGTCATACAAAACATCATGTACATGTACATCACTACTATAACTTATCCTGTGCATTGCTTTTATTCTCATCTTTATTCATCATCATATCAAATAATATAAAACAGAAATAAACTAACTACTGCATAATAAAATTCTATGCAAAATTCTAGTGACTAAACATCATACTGTATATATATATATATATAAATATATATAAAGCAGTTCCACGTGCTCATAATTTATAAATTAATTCGTACATCTAGTTGCAAAAAAAAACTGAATAACCTAATAGCCATTTCAATTCTACCAATATACCAGTCAAGTTAAGTGTGTGAAATGAGATGATTACAAGAACGAAACTCATTGTTCACTTACCCTTGCCGGTCTCCTTCTTGCGACCGAAACCAAACCGGGGCTTCTTTTGCTGTTCATCGGGAATAGGTGGCAGTGGTCGAGAAGGTGGTTCGGTCCGCTGTTGAGGACCCATGTTTGCATTTGAATTGTATCGGTGCATGTCGTTCACACTGGCAGTAAGTCGCGTGCCCCGATTGAAATTGTTTGCTTGCAGCTGTTGATGGCTTTGGTACACCAAGGGAGGCACATTTGTATTGCGTTGGAGTTGACCATACAGCACGCCAGCTTTCTGCAGTAGTGGAGGAGACATTGGACCCTGACCAGCTTTGTTAACATCATAGATATTTCCATACATATCACAGACTTTGTTAGTGACTGTGTTCACTTTCCTACTGCCATAGATAGGCTCTTGTTGAACTGATGAAGGGCCAGGCCTTGATGGCGTGTCAGGTGGTGGAAAATCATAGCGATCCAGCGGCACATTCGGATGTCTAGTGCCTGGCGGTGAAAGATCCACATGGGGTGCATTACCTCGCCTGTATTGGGCACCTGATGGTGGTTTGTTAAAGTTGGGACGACCAGCATACAATCCCTCTGATGAACTGTCTGCCTGCCGAAGAGAATTACTTCGTTTCAAACCAGCTGGCATTCCGGATCTACATGGACCACCTGGAGGTAGCGGTGGGCCACTAGTTGATGGACCCATACGTGGTCTGTTATAATACTGTTGATTGGAAATCATTGGTGGAGATGGCCTTCCGTTGTAAGGCGGTTCTAGTCGTACAGAACCATTAGTTACTCTATAACCATAAATTGCTTCAGCAGTAGGCAAACCTCGTGATCCATAAATAGGCTCTTGATGGCCTAGTGGAGGATATCCAGGAAGATATCTACCATCAATTGGATTTTGTCTACTCCCATAAGGACTCTCCATTCGTGGGGGTTGATTTGGGCGCGAACCATAAATAGGTTCCCTGGCTACTGAAGGCCTTGGTCCGTAAATAGCATCCTGATGCCTCATCACAGATTGTTTTGATCCATAAATTGGTTCTTCTCTATTGGGCATACTATTCGGGTATGCTCTAGTTCCACATGGACTTTCGTTCATAGTATGTTCAAATGGTGGACCAGGTCTTGAACCATAAATAGGTTCATTTTGGACTGGGCGAGAACTATACGGTAACTCATTAATATGTCGTTGCCCATACTGACTTTCATTTCTGGGCATATGATTATAACCATTCGGGCTTGGATTGCGAGTGCCATATGGACTCTCGTTTAAACGACCATTCCCATTTCCTGTACCATTAATAATTCTTCCATTCGATAGTTCATTGGAAGCACCTCTGGATCCATAAAGGTTTTCATTCATAGCTGGATTAGGCGTCTGACCATGTATGAGCCCAGGAGGACGAGCTGCATAAATAGGCTCTCTGATATTTCTCATCGGAGGAACTTCACTTATAACACTAGCATTATCATTAACTGAACCTGCATCTACAGTAACTGGGGCATTGCCCCTCTGCGCTTTCGCCAACAACAACTCCTTCTGTCTTTGTTGATTCAACAAAAAGATTTCGTCTCTGGATGGCGGTTGAGAATCCTTAGAAGTGGGCGGTATAAAAACATCATCTTCTAAACTATCTCTTTCCTTAACACTATTACCAATATTACCATTTGCATCACCATCAAAGCGCCTTTGTGGTGGGCTCTGCGTAAACCCATTTTTCGTAGGCCAAGCGCTCGGATTCTGCGTATTTTGACTTCGGAAGCTGACCTTCTTGTTATACATGGGTTGTTCAATTGCATTCTGTTGTGTCAAACTTCCCCGATTAAAAATTGGCCTTGTTTGACCATCACCAAATCTCTGTGGCCCTGGATTAAATCGTTGCTGCTGGGCCATACGCCGTGCATTCAACTCAACATCTTCACCCCTCCTCTGTCTAACTTCTCTGGGTAAACTAGTGCTGCGTTTTGTGTCCCTTGGAGTGACAGCCATGCTTCGTGATCTCCTAATCGGATCCTCAGCATATCCACAGGAACTGATCATTGGTCCAACGAGCATTTGCATTTGCAGATCTTCTTTCTCCTTTAACTTCTTCAACTCCTTCCAGCAAAATGCCTCCACAGTTTGGCGAATTTCATGTTTCGGAGGACTTTTCTGCAGTGAACTGTTCGAATTCCTCATCATCATAACGGGGGTAACGGAACGTGATCGTCCATCTTGACTGGGTGTGTTTACTCTTTGCGAAGAATCAACATGTACTAAAACATTCGTAGTTATTTGAACATTCTTCAATGATGGTGAACTCGCTAAATCTCTCTGTACACGAGCCCAATCTCCGGCTTCCATTAATGTGTCCCTCGTCACCTCCATTTCGTTCATTGTTACGTTGTTACATACATTACTAACATTATTGGTATTTACATTATAATCAGTTACATTGAATGAACTTGAAGATACATCATTTTTATGAAACGAAGTAATCGATAATTCATTTTGATTGTGCAGTTGATTCGGTGAGTTTCTACCGGAATTTGCATCACCCTGATCAAGAACATCACAAATGGTTTCATGCAATTCCGGATAGTCAATTTCCAACTGCAACTTCTGATGACTTGGACTAGATCTGTCCCTTTTCTCATTCTTCTTATTTCCCTTCAGCAATTCAGTGGCGATTATTTTATCAGCGCTTACCTCACTGGGAGGAATTGGGCTCTTTAACCTCGGCTGCAGATCCATACGTTCTCGATTCTGTGGCAACTTTAGTTTGGTTCTTTCTACACCAGGGCTTCGCGGACTGCTCATTGATCCTCCGCTGAGATCACTAGAGCCAGCACTAATGGGACGTGAGTTACGGTCATAAACAGTACCATATCCACTATCAGCCAAGTCATTTTCATCTTGTGGTTGTTGATGTGGCTGCATTTGGTATGGACTTACGTTCCTCGCCTGTGGCAGTTGAGACTGCTGATATGGCAAAGGCAAAGGTCTTTCAGTATTAATGGGAATAGCAGCCTTTGGGTTTACTAGCTGAATGTTGGGATTGGTATTCTGTGCCCTTGGAGGTGTCCCAGTCTCGTTGAAAAACTTAGATCTTATAGCTAAACGTTCCTGTTGCAATTCTTGCAAAGGGTTTACAGATGTAGTAGAATTCTCACTTTCTATGGTGTTCGTAGATGAACTGTCATACTTTGGAATATTGGGAAGATTGATGTAGTTCTTGGAATCATTTTTATTGTCCATGCACACATAGTCTTCGTTCGGATTATACACTCCATGATCCTCAGACACTTTCCTCAGCAAAGGCTGCTGATGCATCAGTTGGTTTTGACGCTGGGAATTTTCAAAAGTGTTGCGATTCTGTTGGTAATTCTGGATATGCATAGCTGCATATCGATGCTCAATATCCTTCTGATCGGGATGCATGGCATCGTGGAAAGTCTGCTGCTGATTCTGAATTTGTTGATTCTGCATTTGCATTGGCTTTGGATCTCTCCTTGGAGTGTCAATAGTGTGCCTTTGAGAGGAATGCCGATTAAAGTTCTCATTCTGTACATTGTCTGCAAAGACAGCATTTTCAGTCTTCTTTGTCTTCTTGTTCTCCTCTTTCTCTTTGACCTTTTTATCTTTATCCTTGGAGAAGATTGTCAATAGCTTAGAACGAAAACTAGGACTACGCTTCTTTTTCGTATCCATGACGAAATTGTCTAAGGTCTTTTGGAAGTGTTCAACTGTATTCTCTGTTAGGCTATCTTGCCGGTGGACGTGGTGACGCTCCTCAGGCTCAGCAAACTCTATTGTATCCAAATCATTAGAATGCGTTGTGTTCCTCAATATCACTGTTTCAACCTGGGAAACTTTTTCGGGCTCAATGACAGTCGTTTCAATGATCACCTGTTGAATTGGAGCACAAGATGACCGTGGTTTGGGCACTGGAGATAACTCCTCCGGGGTTTCAAGAGAGAATGAAACACGTTTACGTGGTTTTCCTTCCCTTGCAGAACTAGCAGAATCTACCTCTGATTTGATTGACTTCTCTAATGTACCAGAATCCACTAAATTGGAACGCTTACTTTGTCGTTTTGCTGGTACAGGTCTATCAATGTCCTTTCTAGGGTCCTCCTGTATAGACAACGTAACATCGGGTTTCTGTGTAGTATGCACCCTCTCTAAATCTTTTTTGTCGACCAATGGAATCTTGGGCTTGGATTCTTGGCTATCATCTGAAGTGTCTTCTTGCTTTTCAAATCGACTTCTCAAATTGCCCACATTACCACTCACACTTTGTGTTCTATGCAATTGATGGTATTGACTTCGGAATGTGTCGTTAACTGGGGGACGTTCTCTATTTGATACCAATGTCGTCGTCTCTGAATCATCAGTTACTCCAATTGTGGATGTTTCTGAAGGTGCCATTATGACAGGTCACACGATTTAAACGAGCCTGCAAAATAAAGGAATAAATTAATTAATTTTAATGGAAAGCAATTGGTAGCCGTAAAGAATAAATCGGGCTCATCAAATTTTCACGTGAAATATCACTTGAATATTTAATTAAACATCGACTCAACTGAATCAATCACTTTAATTTCGATTAATTTAGAACGTACATTTACCGCATGAATATATCAATTAAAGTAGAAAACCCTTCGTTTAATTCAATTTAATGGCCTTACCCAATAATAAAAACCCAAATCGGTACTGCAACACAAACAGAATTTTCCAATCCAAAATTGTTTCGCACATTCTCCACTAAAGATCTCTTCAAACTAATCAATTGATCAGAGAACATGAAACTTCACAGTTGTTAGAATCACACGTAATAAACGCAATATAGCTAAATAAAACATAAAAACCATTCCCTATCAGCAGTCCCGCACGATTGCCACAGTATGAACAAACAAAAACTATCGTACTTAGTCCAGCACGCATTAGTGTCGTCCACGGACTAAATCACGGCAAAGTAACACATTACCATAGATAGAACATGACTGAAATTGCGGTGGAAAAAACAATGATGTCGATTGTGGGCACACCACCGCGAGACTGGTATTATCACGCTAAACTGCAAACACCTGCAACAGTGCAAATTTACGTTTTTTATCTCCAAACACTAACCGAAAATAAAAAACCTCGCAGCAAGACTGCTGTTATTGGTATATGTTTCCTGTTATCTTAATGATACTGGCTTTATCTTAATATTAATCAAATAAAAGCATTCTTATCACTGAAGTATCGCAACAAATTCAGGTTGTGTTAGAACTGGGATACCTGGATGTATTTAATGCAAATCAATTGCTGGACGAATCTACCACCAAAATTTCATCGCACAAATTATATCATTGATTACAGCTCAGTTGTTTCCCAATCGCAGGGTGTATGAGGTGTAGTGTACAGCAGTGTACAACGAATTTCAACAATTAAAATCGCTAAATTACCTCAAAGAGTTGATTTATGTTATTCTTGCTACACTCGTGTCTTTTAGAATTCTGTGATATTTTTATATCAAATAGTTTACTGTATTGAGATAAGTTTATTTTGACACTTCTTCAGTTTGACAGTTTTGAATTCTTGCTCATTACGAAAAGAATGTGGAAATTTTCCACTTCCATACAATCCTTAAATCCGTACTGATATTATCTTAATCCTATAATCCCTCGACAAAGAAATGAGGGACATATCCCTCACTACTGACCACTAGATGCATAAATTAACAAATCAAACGAGTGAAAGTAGTGAAATCAAAGTGGTGCAACTAAAAAAAGCAACATGCCGAAAACATTACTATAACATGAAATACTCCGTAAAGATCAAAGTAAACTCATTACAATACAATACTGAACTAGAAGTTTGACGAAACAAAAAAACGTATTCAAATTGTTGATCGCGTACTGTCATTTCAGTACTTCGGCTTGCAATTCGGATAAGTTCGGATGACTTTCATTGAGTTGACAACAGTGGCTACAGTACTAAAAGCACACAAAATACAATTAAACGCAACAACCTTGAAGTATCGTGGCGAAAACGTTATTGTAACATGAAATATTCAGTAATCAAATAGTGTATTAGAAGTTTGATGAACCAATAATGATAAGTTCGGAGGAAGTTCGTAGAGTTGACAATTGTGGCGACAGTACCAAAGAACATCAACTACAATTAAAAGTGACAACCTTGAAGCAAATTATAAAGAAAGGGGCAATATGCCTTTATAACCTCAAATATTCAGTAAGTGTCAAAGTAAACTCAATACAATCAATATCACACACTGCGTAAGCAAGATCAACAAAACATTCTCGAAACAATCGAAAAGAAGAATCTCTTTTGTTCGTTTTTACGTATGAGAATGAGAGAATACAAGTCCTCGTTTGGGAAATACTGAATTGCACCATGTAACCTTTAGAATATGTTAAAATATCGACTACGCACGTTTAAAGTGTTTCTAGTGAACTAGTTTATAGTAAAATGAGTCAATCGTACTGAACGACGCAACGGTATTGTTACATTGGTCTATAATAATCTAATCATATATATTCCCAATTGAAAGCAACAATGAAGGTAATGATATCGATATCTCTCGTCTTTGTTCTGTTGTCTTCACCAAAAAACAGGTTCACTCAACTTTGAGCCGAGAAAGCATTGTGTGAATTTTCGTTGATTTGTTTGTGAAGACAACCGAGAACAATTAACAATATAAAATGTCCACTTACACACAATCCTCTTCCTGTTCTTCCCTCTTGGCATTTTACGTCTGTTTGTTTTGTATTCCAACAGTTTAGTAATTCTACTATCTCCGGTTTGTTTGCTGGGCACTTGTTTGAAAGGCATGTTTCGCGACGGGCAACATTTCGGCGACTGTAGCCGATTTTCGTTCCAATCTCGCGTCCCACCGGCTAATTAATTCATTATGGCCGAATATGCACATAGCGCACACAGCTAGTGAGTTTAGTGCGCACGTGTTTATTTACAATAATCGGCATGTGCTGGCCGGCTGGCAGTCGTAAACACTTCCAATCGCATCGATGCAGACATGCTTATTTTCATTGAACGCCGCGAGAATAAAGCTTCTTATTTGGTCTCTGCTTGCTGGATGATAATGCCAGTTTATTTGCAAGATCCTTACTGTGTTATGCGATATTTAGGTGTAAAACATTGCAAGACTTTTGCTCTTATCATTTATAAGTGAAATCTTAAACCAGGCATCCAATAGAATCAAGCGCAAACATAATTCGTGGAATTCAGGATAAGAATCTTGAATTTATCGTATATTTTCTCACCAACATTGACTAGACAGGAATCTAGAAATTTTTTAAATCGTAACCCAAAAAAGAATTCAGTATTGTGTTGAGATGTGTTTACACTGACAGTAACGTTTGATGATCTGACATTTTCAGCATGTTACCTTCCTCAGAAAAAGAAACAGGGATATTTACAACTACGTTTATAAATTAAGGAAATATGCTTGATATCTGTTTCTTGAAATTGAAGAAGGCAACATGCTGAACGCATTCTGTATACCATCAAAAATTCAGTAAGTGTCAAAGCAAACTCTTCTCAAAACAATACTAACCTAGAAGTTTGATGAAACAAATGAAGGTATATAAATGTTTAGTCGCACTACAACTGTCACTGCAGTTCGGGTTACAATTCGGATATCTTCGGAAAAGTAGAGTTGGCAATAGTGGTGGTCTTGAAACAAAGTAACTGAAGAAGGCAACATGCAGAAAACATTCTTTATACCACCAAAAATTCAGTAAGTGTCAAAGCAAATTCATTTCATTTCAATACTGAATTGGAAGTTTGATGAAACAAATAAAGGTATACAAATTATGCTTGCAAGTCGGAAACGTTCGGAGAGATTTCGTAGAGTTGGCAATAGTGGCGACAATACCAAAGGCTTTAGTTTAGGTTATTGCAAAAGTTTTAAATATCCAAAATTCTAATCACATAAATAAACTGGGAACATAAGGAAAAACATTTTGAAGTTAACTGAATAACATTTTAATATCTAGTTTAATATCTAAGTTACAGTCAAAAACACTTCCCCCTCCATAACTCTCGTTTTCTTTTTTGTTAACCACGGACAAACCAAGTTATACAATAGCTATATTTATAACATAGATTTTCCGGCTGTTTATATATCAAATTGACGTTGGAAATAATCAGGAGTGACTATGAAGAATGGAAATTGTCGCCAAAATACTAAAATGTATATTCATCCTAATGACCTAATGACCATGCTAAAAGATCCACGAACTAAAATTGCTCCTCTTAAAAATGTATTTCTATAGAAGTCTAAACCTTTGACACCATCTCTACAATTGGATGTTTCTTTTTTTGACTTTAGTCATCTAATATTGCAATATTCTTTCAATAAATCAAAGTATTTATTGTTGGTATTGTAATTACAATCCGCTCGGTGGTATACTAGCTTGCAAGTCAAATCCTGCCAGCACCACCGACGGGAGCGCTAAAACCAAATATGGAGTCTGCGTCCTCTCGAACAAAGGGTCCAGCTACCAAGCCACCACTACTACTTACACCACGAAAATTATGGGAACAGACAGAAGGCTTAATCTCCCGAAATAAAAACACATTTTAAAACCCTAAAATAGTATGGTGGTAGAATTGCTTGCAGATGGAAAGCTATTCATTACCAATAACGATTTTAATTGCAAATCGTAAAGTACTTGATATTCTATGACTATCAATTAATAGCATACAATACCGAATTGAATTTTCTTGTATATAACATAGTATTCAATCGGAAATCAATAAAACACCTTGTTGAGGATCATAATTTTCAAATGTGGCGCCTTACGTGTTGCGCCCTCTGCAACGCCTATACTGTGGATATTCAAGATGGCTCTGCTAACAAGAGAGCCATGTTTATGCGAAGGCTCTAACCCCTTAGTGAGTCGGTTGATCGTATGTCTGCTTAAAGACACGTTGTTCTAAAATATTATTAACCACGCTCTGCTTTGAATAAAATAATCAACACGCCTGCACTGATTTCAAGAGTCCGCGCGTATCAACATGGATATGAACGCCTACGAAATCATAATCGATATTTTCCGTGCGATCACGAATTCATAACTAGCGGCTGGCAATACCCACAAATTGATTTATGAAACTTTCCGATGCGCTCAACCGTCAATGCGCTGCGAGCAAGAATGGTAAACGAATGTACAAATGCGTTGATACTCTACAAATCACACCAGTGCCGCCGTCGATCAATGGGCATAGAAACAGCTGGAGCCGTCGGAACCAAGCAAATAAATTGATTCATTCATCGCTGGGTCGATGTTGTTCGCGGCTTATTGTCGGACCCCGCCGAGTAGATAGATAAAGCACCCAAGGATACGACTTGTAACGAATGAAACGCATGAAGGCATCCAGCAATAAAGTGCAATTGAAGGATGAGTATCCTCGAGCAACAAGCAGAGGAAAGCAACAAACCGAAATGCCAGCACATCGGTAACGACTTGCTATTCGAATATTTCTCTTGTCATGGCACATTGATCATTCGAGGTTAAGCATTGAACATTGAATACGCATGCATATCGGGGCATAAATAAAGTGTGGAGAATGAGAATAGAACACATTGTTCTAGGAAAAACGTTATCGAGAAGAACACTAGATGCAGGATTCTACAGCAACCCAAACATCAATCTCCGTTTAAGAAATTGCTTTCCATTTACCATAG
>JAODGC010004185.1:18789-39740 GCA_027574925.1 Ecitoglossa quadriceps | reverse complement strand
AAAACGAGGAGATAAAACAACCAAAAAGTGCAAGTATGTAATAATACAGGAAGCATGGTTGGAGCACTTCTCGGTAAGGTGCAAAAAAGAGCAATTTGTAGAGCTAAATTGTTTCAAGAGCGTTTGCCAAGTTCAACTCACCAATTCTCATTTGGGCTTGTAGCACGCCAAAGTCAGAGTTAATTTAACGCTTGCTTAACCCGCTTAGTTTTACAATTATTATACCATAATTTACGACACCGAAATATCGGAACATTCTAAGGTAATCACACTTTGTCATTGTTAACATAGATATTTTTGGATAGAAATATTTCAACTACATAAGTACCATGATATTTGCATTTAACCTATAGAGAGTACAGATTGACTTACACCATTATTACTGTATAACACCACAAATAATTACTAATATGGAATAGTACCCACTGTCCTTGAACTGTCAATCCGTAAACATGGATTCATTTTTTGCACGGCAAGTCGATAACGACCAACAAGTGTTACGCTAGTATTGCGATAATTCGCAGTTGGATTGATGTGACCGTATTCATGACATTCAACATCGCAGAGGTTAACCATTACATCACTTCTATATTAATGGGTAAAATTGCCACCAAGGACAGGGAAAGGCAACTGAAAAATGTCTAATCATCATTGGAAAACCTAAGTACACTGCAGTGAGATAAAAATAGAGACTTTCAATTGTCTACAAACAAAAGAACAATTCCAATAATAGACGATCGATGTATTTTAAAACAATTCTAGGAAGCCTTTTTTTCTGATTTCCAAAAGCCGCCAACCACTCATCTTGTGAGTGATAGACAAAGGATCTAACAAGGCGTGATTGACGTGGAAAGCGTGTAGTGGACAAGAAGATTCGTATGTAACGGCATTGAGAAGTAGCGTGATGCAAGTTGGGTCGCCGAGGAACCGAGGAACCATCGAGACTGAATTGCCGACAGGAAGTTGTAATTGCAACTAATTAACCGTCCCAAACCTAAACGAACCCACATACGAGTAGAGCTACGAAGTTGAAGCAGAAACGGCTCAAGTTCAAACGAGGATTAAACGAATGCGTACCATGTGTGGACGTCAACGATAGATTCACGAAGGGTGAGGAAAGGACCGGAAACTTCAGAAGTTTCGAGCCAATCATAACACTAAATGGGCCAACTAATTTACTAATGCACGGTGGGTTCCCTCAGTGTTAGAAATTATCGAGTTTGCATTTTTATTGTGTTTGCATAAAGTAGGTCTTGCCAAGTAGGTTCAGGGAAAGAATATGACTCAAGCGAATGCTGCAAATGTGCAAATGTAATCAATATATTGCTCTTCAACCGGTGCTACTCCAAACATGTTTGTGGCACACAAATGTTCATAAATAATTTATGATATGTAGCAATTGATGAAATCAAGTTAAGTTAGTTCAAAGTACATTTAACAGTGTTTTTTTAGATTTTATGAACAAAATATACATCAATTCTGGATATTTGCAGTAAGAATAAATGAGCCAACTTATTGTTATTCGAAGACAAAAACAATACATACCATGGTTGAATTCCTCTGCACGTTGTAGAATAAAAAGTAATCCATTAATTAAGGTAATTAAGGCAACCAAGGTAAATTCACTAAATTTTATTCCGAAGTCGTGGGTGTCACCAAACGCAAAACAACATCACCAGTGTACAGTAATTGGTTTGCTGCCGCCCAACAAGCACAATTGTACCACATTGAATTAAAGAACATTAGAGTTAATGTCAGTCTGTGACATTCGTTGCTCTTTTATGTTAATGTTGTTTGTTTGAAACCAACATGTACTTCATCTCGTTGTGTACTTGCTCACGCTTCCCGCAAGTATGATTTACTTGCGCGCACTTGTTGAACCAAATCAGCAAGTCATTTTTCGCACCGCCTGCAGAATTTCAGGTTTCGTTGGATGGGCAAAGTGGCTTATGTCCGCGTCCACGGGTGGCTGAGCGACCCGCGCATCACCCTTGCGTTGTGTGCTTGATGGGTGAAATTCACGACCTTCGGCACCCGGTCCGCGCCGACACGACACACCGCACCGCGTGCTCTTACACAACTATCGCGGACTAGTGCTTTCCTAGACGCGCCCAGCGTATAATGTGTGATATTCAAATCCTACCATCGTCAACACCGGCCGAGACAAGCGATGCAGCCGCTATCACCGGAACATTGTACTGCGCACACAGAGTTTTTCAGTTGATGCATGAGCCTTCGTGTGGTGTGCACCAGTCTGGTCTAGGTGCAGGTAACATTTCGTGTTTATTGTGTGTCGACGTGAGCGATGAGCGCGATTTGCAGCGAATTTCTCACTTCCCTGTTGCGGAGATAAATGGAAGATGTTGAGTAGTTGGTTTGTTGGTGAGCTAAAGCGGTCGTTGTTGGGGTTTGAATTACCGTGCGGAAATGGGCAATTTCTGGATTCATATGCACAAAATACACCGGATAATTAACTAGTTTACAATTTGCAACAATAAATTTGTATATTTTCGTGACTGCCAATTGCAGGCCGGCTACTGAAATACCCGGCGAGCACTACTGACGCACGGCTACATTCAACAACGAAAGAAGACTTAAGCGAGTTTGCCATGCCGGGAGCAGCCCTCATTTTGCTTTTGCTCTCCGGCTGCTTGTCGGTCTTCTTCTTTCTCACGTTTCCTATCATCTTTCAGCAGCATCTGCGTGTGGTTCAGTATTGGCAGTATGCACGTCTAGAGCTTGAGTTTCGCATGGTCTTTATCCGGCGTAAACCCTCCGCGCCGTCCACCCGTGTCTCATCCGCTAACATCCCCACGCTGAGCAAAGAATTCCATTGCACGCAGACAAGTATACAATGCGGCGGCTTCAAATAGCAGGGCTGGATTATTTCCAAAATCAATAATTTATAATAACAACGGTCCAGCGAAGCATATATTCGATGGAGACGGGTTAGAATCCAATAATATTCCCACTAGATCCAATCCCAACAATCGTTAATAACCATGGTAGTTAATGCAGTATAAATAAAGTGGATATTGAGTACGATGTCATTATCTGGCATGGCTACACCCCGAAATTTCCCATTAATTACAATATTTTCATAATAGGGTTACTAGCAGTTTTATGTGACGGGTGTCACAAATTATGATTTCAAGCATTTAAATCACGAATTAAATTTAATCTTATTGCTATTACTGAACTCCAACAATTAAGTTAATTATTATATGTAAAAAACATTATTAAAGACAGTGAATACACACCTATGGGTGATTTACACCCCCCACCCACCCAAAACGACTTGTTTTCAAAATTTTGCGCCTCCCTTTACACAGCTCTCCTTCTGAGGAAGGCATTCCTTCAGTTTGTGAATCGCTGGCATAAGAATTCTTATTTCAATTTTATTTTGGAAAAAAAAAACGAAAAACATTCCCATATACGCTACTCTTGTAGGAGTTTGTTGTTGCCCCTGTATACATGCTATATTGGTATCCATAGCACACGACGGGTGCCCTAAGCCTGGAGTGTGATCTATTCTTGTGCACCCGCATCTCCAAACATCGTTTCAGGACTGATTTAATTTATGGTAATTGAGTAAAAACAGTATATGTTTATGTGTGGTGCAGGAGCGCATGTTAGGTGTGCCTTAGTAGTGGCCGATATTGGTCAATGATATGTATAATTGAAATACTGGCTGAGAATTAACACAAACTATCGATAACAACATATGTTTGACCAACGCAGTTTGGGTTTACATTCACTGGTGATGTTACAGTACTCAAACACTAATAAAGCATTTGCAAGCACAATCAATTTATTTTTGATTTGTAGCAAATATAAACATTATATTTAAGTGCTAGTACAAAAATAAGTATGATTCAGAATAAAGATAAATGCTAAATCAAATACATTCCAGTATAATATTTAGTGCCAATTATATTTTGATATATAAAGGTGCAGTGAATATATTAAATTAGCTTTGGAATAGAATACTATGAGGTAAATACTATAAAATGGGTTTTTTACTGATGAATATTGCAACCTAATTCAGTCAGTGCACTTCAATTTATTGCAATTGCAATCACTATTTGTTCGAAAAGTATTTTAAACTTATGAAATTATTAAGTATCCATCATATTAACATACTTACTACTCACCGCGTATGATCGTGAGTATAGATAGCATGCTGCTTAATATGAATTACCATCTCAAAGTAGCCTCTTGTCGTTGCCTCTGTGGACTGGATGAATTAATGACTGTGATGTTTTGTGGATTGACCAATGGCTGCAAGCGCTCAGTGAACCGCTTATAATTCCGATCTAATTCTCTTTGGTATTCTTTTTGATCCGCTCCGATTAGATTGCGGTTCTTTTTAAGTGCATCGTGACATCTGCAGAAGGAATGAAATCAATAAAATTATCAATCAGTCCAAGTGTTTAGAAAAGAAGTAAAACTTACTTCTTAGAGAAATCTTTAAAGCAGAGTCGCAATTTATTCTGGTGCTTTGTCAGTGCTTTACCATCCGACGGGAGGAAAGTTAGTGCCATTTCAAGGGGTCCTTGATTAACAGTTGTCCCGATACATCCCTGAAGAACCATTTGTAGAATTTTCGGATCTGGCGGTTCCTGCGTTGTTGCTATAGCTAATTCTGTAGTTTTCTTTTGAATGTCTTCGATCGCGACTTCAACAGGCGTTAGAGTGATTTGTGTGCGGTGAACTACTTGAATTCGTGTTTTTACGTACGGAAAATGAACAGCTGTGGTCAGGATTGTCTTTCGCTTGTATTGTTCGTGGAGTTCGCCATGCGCACGGCCACTCGGTGTAAATGGAGTTGAATAAACAAATCGTTCTGAAATTGGAATGAAAATTTGTGATGATTACGATGATTTACGATTCTAGGTTAAAGTAATAGCAAATTACAAATCAAGTAGAACGGGAAAATTAAATTCTAGTACTCACTGATATTAAAGTTCTTGTCGAAGTGTGTTTGACGATATCGCAATTCGTAGGTCTCAAAATACGGCTCCACGTAAGTGATCTGAATATATGCTTTATCGGGATCCAATTTCGTTTCGTCGACGGTATTTGAATCTTTAATGATCACAACATTCTCAGATCCGAAGCGTTCAGCGTAGAAGTTCTGGAAACAAACTTATACATATTATGAAATTTCAAGCAGGAATTGTTCTTTTACCTCTAAGCGACTGAATATTTCCGGCAGTTTTGTTAACGTAGGCTCTTTATACACAAACTCCTCTTTATCCAAGTCCCCAAACTTTGAACCATAAAATCCGACTCTAAAATAAGTTCCAAACACTCGTTTCCCGTGTAATTGCTCGATCCTCGTGTAAGCATCATGCAATTTTCCGTGGATATTCGACAACTTTTTAAAATCCCGGCTATTCTCAGCAATGGGTATCAATACCTTATAAATGTCATTCATTGGTTCATACATAGCTGCGGCGAATAGTGAATTTGCAGCATGTTCCAATAAACCGAGGAATCCGCCTTCAGAAAATCCAAGGCAACCACCTTCTCTATCGGGACTTAGAACATCATCGGATACGGCGCTTTCTTCGAGCACATTTGGAGAGACTTTTTCGAGTGCTGCCGCTCCTGGTGGCAAATGTGGAAGAGGTTCTAACATAGCTAGGTACTCAGCAACTAATGCTGCAGAGTGTACGAGACACATTCCCGCTTCGCAATGGTTTCCACGTTCCATGTGCTTCTGTGCCATATTTGCTAGCCAAGTAAGACGAAGATCGGGAGAGTTTTGATATCCTTTAGCAATACGATACATTAAATCCAACAACATTTCTGGATCTTCTTGGAATTCCTTCATTTTCACAGTGTCAGAGAGAATCATATGTAAATTGAATACAAGATCGCGTACTTGTTCCGGAAAGCTAGTTTCTTGAAACTCAGCATCACGTTCACCATATTCCAGGATTGTTTTCAATGAGCGGCGAAGGGAATCGTCGCTGAATGAGGCTGATGTTCCGACGAGGGAGCTCAGGGACATTGTCACTTGCATTTTTATACGCGCAAAGTTCTACAGTAAGAATAGTAGACCGAACATTAATACTTCTAGTCGATTGTAAACTTTTAAATACTTACGTTTCCTATTTGGAATGTCTGCCTCATTAACAAATACAATGAAGCTGCCGCTTGTGAGCGCACTGATGCAATATGAGATCCACAGTGTTTTAGAAGCAATAAACATAAATCTGCGCAATGATCGCTTTCCTCATCAAATAGGGCACTGTGGAACTACAATATTTCGCTATTAAACAGTACCGACTATAACTAATAGAATGGTATCATCATACCTTAAAAACTAATGATCTTTGTGAAGCAAACATATGTGGTAGCACTGTTGTACTTTGATTCTTAGCTAGTGCATGTAACAAGACGGTCAATGCTAGACCAACTAAGTGTTGCTGATTATCCCACTGTGACACAGTAGCCACACACCTCTCTAATGTATCCAACACGATGAAGCTTGATTCAGTAGCCAAATGACCCTCTAGATGTACATCAATTGACATATCTTCTCTAGGGCGATCAACATTTTCAGAGGGACGATAAGTCATCTGTTCTTTGCGCCAGCGCACTTTCTCTGAAGCAGTCGAGGATATAGAGGACGTATTCTGAGCTTTTCGTCTTTGCATCATTTCCCTAGCTGAACCTTGACCCAGGATCATATCTTCTAGACGACTTTTGACATCTTGGGTAACTTGTGCATGGGCGTATCCAGATGGTTGATGACTTCTTCGACGCGGCTTATACTCAAAACAAGAAGTACATGCATCTAGTAAATGGAAAAGGGTTGCCATACGATTTGTGGACAATTCACCCATCCAATGACTGAGGGAATCTGTTTCTACATTCTTCAGTACCCAGAGTACACAAAGGAGGAGGTGTCGCGTCACGTCTGCGGATACTGCAGTTTTGCGATGCTGAAGCTGCAGAATAATTAGCTGTTAATTGTACGACGTATTCAACGATCGCGACTTATTATTACCGTTTGGAAACCATCGCAATTTGTTGGTGCCCCAGCGATAGCTAAAGCGACTGCTTGATTAATATTAGTAGTTTGAGTCTCCTCCACATAGCGATCATTTCTATCATAGTTAAATGAATGCAAGATTGGTAGTACATCCATCGCCACAGACAGTAATGGTAGATAGAGTGCGGCGACGCGTCGACGTGCTTCAGGTGAGATGTAGCGAGGATCGTTGTCATGCCATGAGAGCAGCGATCGAATTGTATCAACAGCCTTTGCATGAAGATTCGCATTACTGCAGAAGAAGATAAACATCGTTTCTAAACCACCTACTCATACCCTCAACAGAAAGAAGTATAAATACTTACTGCATTTCCAAAAGGACAGTCGCAAGATCAGTTAGAACAAGACCAGTCAAATAATGATGCTGTCGATATTCCGAAGATAATTCCGCAAATGTGCTCACTCTCTCTTGGCTGGCTGGGGGACCTGAGAGGAAAGAGTTCTGACTAGTGGAACTAGTCACACTTGGACTTGGAGAGACACTGGCCCCAGACGTCATAAAAGGTGTCGCAAAAGGCAAATTCAAAGGCACATAATGCTCGTGGCTACACATAATCCGCACGCACTCTAGTTTTAAGCTAAACAGCATTGCAGGATCTTGCATGGACGTAATTTTAGCCTGGACCTGTTTTGTATAAGTGCGTAATAATTGCATTACAAATCCTCTATCGACAATAGATACTAAATCGAAGAAGAAGAAAGCGAGTCCTGAGTTTAATTTATGGGCACGTCTAATGTCTCCATCGTTTGCATGTGATATAATATCAGAAGTAACGCAGTTTACCAAATGGACAATATCGTCCATAAATTGTTGTGAAAAACGTAATCTCCTGGGTGCCTCAAGGCTTCCAGTATGTGCCAAGTGTTCAATCATACTTTTTATGATCAAGTCAAAGAGAAACCAAGCATTGTGCATACTTTGTTCCCGGGATCTTCCGTTGCATATGCCCCATTGTACGGCTAATTCTTCGTGCAGAATACGCTGGCAGTTATTATAAATTGGTGTTGGTTCACCAGGTATGTTGGAACGCATACTGGCTACTCTATCTATCCCTCGTGGGGAAAGTTGATGGGTAATTTCCAAATCAGGATTAGAGCTGCTTCGGATTAATGTGGTTTCATAAGTAGGCGAATTCTGTGCACTTCCACAAATTGTATGTGGAATTCTGCTTTGGTACTGGATGTAAGTTGAAAGAAGAGCGATCCTACCGTGATGGTCAGCTTGTAAATCTTGCAGTTGTTGAATTCGTTCAAGAAGCAAACACAACGCCTCAAATGCAATATGTGCAATGTTCAAGGTCTTCTCTGCTAAACGCGGGGGTTGGACCAGTAGTTGAATAATACTGTCAAAGATCAAAGGGATATTCTGCACTATTAACTCAGGCTTTGCTCCTGCAAGTCCACTCATTGATGAGCGAAGTTCCTGCGCAAGTCCAGCTTCGCCCAATCGGGATGGAATTACTCCAGTGTGGACACAATCATAAGCAGCAAGGAATCTTTCAACTGCTTGATCATGAGTATGAACTGAGGAAACTGTGTCCAAACACACTGTGAACAAACCCTTGTGGTTATCAAGCCACTTTGTACCTGGTAAACAGACGTCCGCCGGAATATAACTGTAGTTCAGTGGAGGCGGTTCCAACATCACTGGAAGACAGAATTCCCCAGAAACCAAGCGACCTTCTCGCATAAGCGGTAACCACTACAATTATAAAAAATTCATTCATCTTAGGCCATAGACCACAAAGAATTACAATTCTTACTGTATATCCAACTGGTGTATCCACCTGAGTCTGCTCCACTTTCTTCTGACATGAAATATGATAGAAAGTAAATAAAATATGATGATTATCCGCCAGTGCATTCGGAAGTTTCATTTTGATCTCATCATATAAGACTGGTGTTTTGCTATGATAAGTCACAGCTGTGTACACTTCATTGGTGAACTCTGGGCAACTACTCTTCCCGAAAATGTTATGTAGAGCATGCTGATCACCTTCCCCAGCCATAAGTTGTACTCTGACAGCTAAATTTCTCGCAGAACCAGCACGATTTGAGAAATTCAATTCCTTAGGACTAACAAACAGCAGGTTCCTATAAAGATAATGTGGATTCAGCAATTCCTTCACTGGAAACTCCAATAGCTCCTTGATAGGCCTTGCTGAATCATCATGATAAGGATGAATCCTCTCCAGTTCCGACGTCAACGAATGCTTAACTTCCGAAGGACACGGCATAATCTCCAACCTTAACGTTGCAGGAATACATTTCATCTTTTTGATAATCAAATTCGGACGTTTTAATTCATGCAAGAATTTATAAAGATCGTCATCTTTAAGTTTTTCGAATTCTTGTTTGAAAAACGAGGATACAGTAAGTGTTATGGGTCGGAAATTATCCAAGCTATTTGCAAGATGATCGGGAGACCATGACCTGCGCTTCTCACGTCGCTCTAAGGAACCTCGTCTTGTAAGGGTCCCCATATCTTGGGCGCGTCGACGCAATTGTTCCAGTCCTCCGCTTGCTGTTTTGCGATCTAAACTATTAGTACTACTATTGGAACCAGTGCTTTCACGATCTGGGTCGTTTACACCTCCATTGATAACGTTCATTAGGTATATAGCTGTCCAGGCAAATGCTTGACGATACTTTCCAAGCCTTTCACAGGTTGCCACTGCATTTGCCTTGATTTTATCACGATTCTATTAAGTACATTGATATTAATATTGTACCTTCCGCGCAGGTAATGTTACTTACTCTATCATCTTTCAAATACGGTTCGATGCACTCATTCAGATCACCCTGGAGTACTTTTTCCAATCTTATTACCAAAAACAAGTCAGGTGATGGATTTGATATGTCAAAAATACACCCTCTAGCTAAAGTACTGGTGTCACTCAATGGAATATGATCATCCAGCATTCTCTTCAAACTTTCCTTGTTCAAGTCAAAGTAAAATGTTTCCGAAACTTTCTTCTTCTCTTTGGCATCATATAAAGCAAGGGAAGCAAATAGCGGTTCAACTTCCAATTCGAGACTAAAACATCTCTAATGGCAATAAACCTCCTAACAAATAAAACTATTGGCTTACTTCAATTGAAGGCACTTCACTAAAATTCGATGCCCAATATGTTCCATCGGTGGATTTGCAATTATCCTTCGTTCAACTGGCTCTTCCTCATTCTGGGGCTGCGGAAAGAGACACATTAAAGCTTCCTGCCTTTCAACCTGTCGGCGACTTTCATTCAATTGGTCCAAGGCTTCCGGTGCAGAATGCTCTAAAATTTCCGGTATTAATGGATCACCTGCTGAATGTCTCAAGTCGAGAGAGGCCCAAGAGTTCCGTGGCGTTAAGGTTTCACTACATGATGAACTTATAGATATAACGCTTTGGCGACTACTTCCTGGTGGCGATGTCAAGTCTGAAAACAGAATCCATTAAGTGTCTAATTAAAGGAATTCAAACAATTGATTGGCACCTACCAAATTCAGAACTAACTTCTGATAAAGTTGGTTGAAAATCCACTTCAAACTCTTGTTTTAGGCTTGAATGTAAAACTTTTGGTAAATTGTATCTAGATCCATAGCTACTACTTAAGTTTCTCTGCTGATGCTTAACAACTTGCCAATCAGAAGTGTAGCATGATACACATGCTTGCACATGAGGTGGTAAATATTCTCTGCAACACTCTAACATTAACAAAGATGTACTTCTTAATTAAAATATAGTTGTACCCCTTTTCTTCAGGAATTATAGGTCTTAATGTCCTGATTGGCCTCTCAATGATATCAACAGTAACATCACCAGGTGGTATATCAAGAATTGCTCTCAATGGATCTCTGTCAATTAACAATTGGTACTGTGATAAAAACTCCTCAAACTCAATTGGTTCTATTACATCAGAAGCCCAATTCTAGAACACCATGATAACCACAAGTATATTTAAAGTAATATTATGACTTGCAATATCCAACTACAGTTACTATCAGTTGTATTGTTTTTAATGTAAATAATTTACTCACTGCTGAGGAAGACGGTGACAATCGACTGCATTTTGTTGCATGACATGAAACATTCCGACGCACATCCGCTGCGTGAGCTCTAAGAACAAAACACTCTTTTAGATACCAATAACATTGTCGTAGTCTAGCAATAATTACTTTGAAAGTTTCTGTGTGAACGCCCTTTGGGTAGACGCCATTTTCAAACAAACAAATGCGAAACAATCGCAATTTGCGTGCTCCGTAATCGGCAATGTTGTCGTCAAAATGTCAGAAATTGGACAGAAACCTACGAAACATAACCCCAATTGTGATGCAATTTATCGAATAGATCGGAAATGTCAATATGGGCAATATGTTACTTCTGTAGACAGTTGTCTAGATTTTCTCTAATCAAATAGATTACAAAGTAATTAGTTTAGTCCTACAGCGCATGCAGCAGTCGTAGTTGATAAATATGCACGGTATCAACTCTACGTACGTTTGTTACCGCTTGTGAAGGCTTGAGAAAGATATGAGTTCAGTATAAGTCAGTCATAGAACCAAAAAACTTGTTTTCAATCACAAACTTCCACTTTAAATTATTAACATCAACATATTACTATTATGGAGTCACGGGTTGATCGAGAATCTGAGCTGCAACAGTTAGTACCCTCAGATGGTGATAATGAAGATAGCATTGTACAAGATGATACTGACAACACAATCACTGAAATTAAAGTAATATCTCCTGTTAGAAGCAATAAGGTAATATACAATTATTGTTATTATTCTAAACAAAACTGCATTGCTACATTTCAAAGGTATCTTCTTCTGGCAACACAAGTAGAAGCTCAGCATCAAAACCAAATAAGAGCTATTTAACCAAGAAGAGTACCAATACCACAAACTCAAGTATTTTGTTCATAAATGAAAAGCAGAAGGCTGCAAAGGAGCCAACCAAAACAACAGCTACAGTTAGACCCAGAAATATTCATAAAGGTACTAAGCATCATATTTTTTTGGTTTGATTATTTGATATGTAAACATATTTGTACTTATCATGTTTGGTTCAATTGCTGCATGATGGTGATTTATATTTCTTATTTTATTATGTTCACTATTTTGTGTTT
This sequence comes from Ecitoglossa quadriceps, assembly GCA_027574925.1. Taxonomy (NCBI): domain Eukaryota; kingdom Metazoa; phylum Arthropoda; class Insecta; order Coleoptera; family Staphylinidae; genus Ecitoglossa; species Ecitoglossa quadriceps. The sequence goes on along the minus strand of JAODGC010004185.1, from coordinate 27,560 downwards.
GCATGATACCTGTAGTAGTAGAGACACCACACAAACCAGTGCACCATCACTCATTTCTGTCTGAAGTTCCTGATGTGCGGCACATGGAACGTGCGTTGCTGGGCCTCCTCGATGATTTCCACTCTGGAAAATTACGTGCTTTTGCAAGTGGATGCACCATGGAACAAATGACTAACATTCGAGAGCAACAAGAGAAACTTGCCAAGCTACATTTTGATTTGGGCACAACCAATGCACCATCACTTGCTGAAGATAATTTAAGGCAATCCTACAACACTATGAGTCATTTAATACAAAGATTGGAACAGTTGAGTGTCTCCATTGAAGGGTTGCAAAATAGTGATAAATAAAAATGTTTGTATCATCAAGTGGCATAAGTAAGTAATAATAAGTTGTATTTTTATTCTAAAATATGTGTTCTTATAATCAACGAGATTTGCCAGGTTGTGAATATTGTTTTTTACCTGCAATTATTACATTTGCATTAGCATACTTCACAAGCTATTATGGAACATGAAAAATTAATTATAATACTGATATTTGTCAGTCTTACCTCCTCCATATCTATCCTCAGCTGCGCTTTTTGCACTAACAAAAGTCCGTTGTAATTTTCCTTTTTTCTGTTCCCTGTATGTTTTAGCAACTTCTTTTGACAGCTCAGCAATTCTTACCATTAAAGCTGGAGAATAACTAGGAAAACCAATGAGACATGTGATTTCAAAACTATTTTTAAGTATCTAGACCTTACCTACATCCCATAAATTCAATGTTAGTAAATGTTCTCCCTAATGCAACCAAATAATCCTCTGAAAACTTTCCTTTATGAGTGTTCATGAATTCCTTTCGAAGCTCCCAGTGATGATCAGGTTCTGTATCGTCATAATACTTCTCGACGTCCCAATCGGTAGGGTATGTTTTCGTCATTTTGCTCACAAATTAAGAATTGCGAATAGATTTAACGTTGATAAAAAAGAAAGACTAGAATTAAATCTCGTTGAGAACGGCACGAGGCGGCGCAAGGATTAACACGATGCCTGCTGATGTTTATGTGCAAACGTTCGTAGGTTATGTTCTTCAATTTCAGTCATTTGGGTTGCTGACATATTCAATATAGAAGCATAAACATGGGTCTACACCTGAACTTATTCAAAGTGTCAAATATGACACATTAAAATATATTGGAGATAACAACATACTTAAACAAATATATTAATTGTTTACATATTTTGAAAATGTATTTTCAAATATTAGAATATGTTTGTTTAGAATAATTCTAGAAGAAAGTAAATTTGTCATTGATTAATCCAGAAGCTAGCGTTTGCGTAGCCTTAACTTTATAACTGAAGCGCAACAAAGTACTTGATTTACGACAGATGACGTTTCACTATCCACACTTTATAGCTTCCTCTACAACGTAAACAAAAATGAGTCGTGTGATAAACAAAGTTTAATCTTTAACTCATTGCAAATATGTTATTTAAATAATAGTATTGGAAATAAAAGAAGTGATATATAGTTCAGTTCAATTACAGTACACACAAATTCTACCTGAAAAAAGTGCGCTTAAAATGAAGATTTTCTCACTTGTTCTACCGTTTCTACTATTTCTTCATACACCCACTACTATTTACACCTTGAACTACACTTTTATAAATCTACCAGATGAACATTTGCGAATTTATTTTGCTCAACACAAGGGCATTGCCGAAATATGCCTTGCAGATTCACATTGTCCATATCACAAATTCATAGAATTTAACAACATACAGGTGGAGAACTGTTGGGGATATGAATATAAGTGCAATTGGGAAACGCAGAAACACCGTCCACATTGTCCCGGCGATCATAGAGGATGGGTAAAGACAAAGAAAAATCAAGAGGAAACATTCTTCACTCAAGCAGACTTTGGTTATGTGAAACAACAAATTGATGAGACTCATGTTCTGTGTGAAGCTATGTTCCCAAGTGATAGTAGTGTAGAATGCTCCAAACATATGCGTTTCTGTCGGGGGCGCAATTTGTTGGTTAATTTTACTGATTTAGCTCACCGAGAAGAGCCCATACGATATAAAATGGATGTATTGAAACAGGGCCAAATTGGAGGATTCTGTACATTGCATTCTGAACGACTCCAAGAGTATGCTGACCATTTAAGTCCATTGCAAAGTTGGGGGCCTGAGATGAGGTTCTTTGGGGAGATGAGTGAAAAACCTATAGATGAAAACAAATGTGATGTAGTTATTGATAAGCCTACTTTTATATTGAAGATTGATGCCAGTAAGTAAACTCACTGAAGAAAAATATGTTTAATGTGTATTTCATTGTTTATTTTAGCTGTTAATATGTATCATCATTTCTGCGATTTTGTAAATCTTTATGCATCCCAGCATTTGAATTCCACACACTACACAGCTTTTGATCAAGACATCAATATATTAATATGGGAAACTTACACCTACAACTCTGCTTTTAAGGATGTCTTTAAAGCATTTACGAGTAATCCAATATTGGATTTGAAAACGTTTCGCGGCGAAGTAGTTTGTTTCAAGAACGTTGTGTTTCCTTTGCTTCCACGGATGATATTTGGACTTTACTATAACACTCCAATTATCTACGGTTGTGAAGGCAGTTCTTTATTCCGCGCATTTTCCGAACACGTTTTGCATCGTCTAGAAGTCCCCAAATATAAGCGTCGGCACACGAAAATCATCGTTACTTTATTGTCCAGAGAAACGAAGTATCGGAAGATTGTCAATGAGGCGGAATTATTGTCTGCATTGATGAACATTGAGGAAATTGAAGTACAGAAAGTGGTATTTTCAAGAGATGTCCCATTTCTTGATCAACTCGAAGTCGTTAGAAATAGTGATGTTTTAATTGGGATGCATGGAGCTGGATTAACGCATTTGTTATTTTTACCTAATTGGGCTGCCTTGTTTGAGTTGTATGTTGGAGGAATATTCTAAACAACAAAGGAGACTGTAAATATATTTGACAATTCTCTGTTTTAGGTATAATTGTGAAGATCCGAATTGCTATTCAGATTTAACTCGATTGCGTGGATTAAAGTACGTCACTTGGGAGAAGGATGAAATGTTGAAACGAGAATTTGATGCAAACGATCCGGAAAATGCTCATGCAGCACATGCGAAATTTAAAAACTATTCGTTTGACGTTGACGAATTTGTACGTCTTGTGATGATAACAGTGCGGCATGTGGAGGAACATCCAGAATTTTTAAAAGACTTGGAAGAGAACTGCGCTAGTGGTATGTGTTCATCAAATGACAATCAAATTGCTGGAACAATTGAGGCTTTGGAATACGACGAAAGTATGGAGATTGATAGCGCGTTTGAGAAGTTAACAGAGGAGAAAAGGCTAGGGAAGGAATTATTTAAAGATGAGCTGTGAACAATTATAACAACATACTTAAGGGACTTTTTAAGTATGCGTTATTGGATTTAGAACAATCTAATTTCTAACAGACTAATTGTGATGCTAAACTATTTATAAGCACATGTGGCATGGTCAATGATGAAATGTGATGGAACTTAAGGGTAGGTGGTTTGAAACTGAAGTGAGCTAATTTTCTGTATTGTAGTGGCGCATTTATCGACCCATCCGGCCTAAACCCAATCCCATCTTGGGGTTCCTCTGGAGATAGTGACCAGAGAATTTATTCATTTTTCTCTCTCTAGATGGCGTCTATGGTTACAACTTGACACTAAACATCATCTCAATGAAAAAAATGAATATTCAATTATTTTGTTACAGCAAAATGCATATTACTACCGATTAAGTGACAATATCAATGATTGTTTTTCAAGTTGTCTAACAATTCGTATTGTTTCGTGTCCCAAAATTGACAATTTAAATTTCTCTCAACTTAAATCCATTGATTTCGATAAATCATTTAGAAAAAAACTGACTTTTTCTCGGTTTTACGTAGCATGGATGCGTACGCAGAAAACAATCACTTCCATTTGTTAATAGGCTCAGATCCTCGCTGTACATAATAATCATGGCGCACAATAAAAACAATGCGCTGGCGCGGATATTGGTACCATTACCAATTTGACTGCCACACCAGCACCGCACAACAACATATAATGGTAAATAAATTATGAATAGGTATCACATTTTCGAAGCATTGATCTGGTAGAAATGTTGCGAACGTCCTTCGGCGAGGAACGACAGGAACGCCATAGATGCGCTTATTATTTTGTGAGAGGACATTCGAGATCGCGATCTCGAATCACTGGAACGCGATCAAACAATTTGTTGCTGGAATGAATAAACAATGGTGTGGTCGAGGATGTTTCAGATCGGAATGCCCTTGTGGCGTCTGCAACGAATCCTGCTTTAATAATATATCAATAAAAATATATTTAGGGGCTGGATGTAAGATATGTCAGGTTGTGGAGGGAATCTTAGGGTAGGTTGTGGTGAGTGTGTGAATTCCTATAGATGCAACATGTGCTCAAAATAGTATTTCATCGCGTGCACTCATGGGAAACCCACCACGTCTGCATGTCAATGTCTTCACCGTGGAGAATCTATGAAATTTACATTTGTGTCGCTCAGCGTAAATTCTGGCTTTAAAAAATGAGTAAAATTCAAAAGTAATATTATATGAAGGTTAGGAAAGTTTCACATTTTATTATCTCATGCCAATGAATTCTTATAATTTAATGTGTGAATAGGTGTAAAACAAGGTGTTTGCAATCTCAGGTGCCTTCTTGTGAACTATGTAAAATTAATCTCTTATTCTTAACTATCATAACAAGATGTAAAAAGTTTCATAAGCAAATTGGTAACAAAATTAGATAGTATTCATAACAATTTGATTAACATGAAACTACAATTTTAATTTAATCTTTTTCGAATATAACAAGGCAACAATAGAAGAATTAATTAACATATATACTAAAATAATTATTAGTGCCCAGCAATCACCTAGATTATCAGTGTCAATTGATAAGTTTATACCTCCAGTTAGTAAATTAGCTATCAAGAAATACGTCAAGCCGTTGTAATTAATGCCTTCAAACATAGCTGGGCAATAAACAATTGCTGCATGATTGGTATAAATCACATTCAGCAAGCACTCGTAAGAAAATAAAAGGAACGTCATGACATACGCAATTAACTGAATCCATAATATGTATGTACTGTTCGCCAAACATCGGCTAATGTTAAACAACTCATGCAAAATCAAGGTTGCAAAAGTAATGAAAATTAAATTGACTAAGAGCATCCAAAACACTCGGGATTTGTGTTTACTTCTTTGTATAATAAATCCAGTTGCCACCGACATAAAATAAAGGCCTACATATCCCAATGTGCTGACAATTCCTTCTCGATTGGCGGTAAATAAATTATCTCTTCCTATATCCGAGAATACCCAGGCTTCAACTCCCAAAGAGAGTAATATTTGGTGCACTGTAATAACGCCCATCGCAATCGCCAGGCACGATTTATATGAAGGCGTTATAAATGTCATCAGCACAGCACTTAAGAGCTTTGTCATAGCCAATGTTATAAAGAAATTCCAGTGCACGCCGTACTCATGTGGATTCACACGATAGTGTGTCAAGTAAGTGGTGACAAAACGTAAGATGCCAATTACCAATATTGGCAATACATTAATGAATGTTTTTTTAATTGAATGCTTCACACCACGTATTTCACAAGCAACTATTCCATTTCCATGTACATAAAGTCCCACTCCAACATCCATTAAGGAAACTCCATATCTCGCAGTTTTGCTAAATCGATGAGGAAATATTGCAAAATCAACTGCTAGGATTGCAACAACAGTGATTAAATTGATGATGCTTCTCGTATTTGTTATATAGTTGAACATGTTTGCTAACAAGTTAGCTCTTGTAGGCATATTACAATATTCACCTTCTCTATGCAAGTCATTAATTTTGTTTTGCAACAAAAAGACACTTATTATCATTGCTATCAAAAGCACAATATTGATACTGCCAGAATGTTTATTCCATACTGTACAATGTAGGACTACAGGAAGCACCAGGATGATAAAGTCAAGGCATAGGTTCTTGACTACATTGTTAGGGTTTTTAATGAATGCTGCTGAAAAAGTTGTGCTTATCACAGTTAGAAAGAATGATGGGATAATGAGTCCCAATACTTCAATGGCGTGAAAAAGGTGTTCAATGCTTCTTAAGTCCAGTGCCATTGTTATAATATACACTGAAAATAACTCTATTAGTCAATATATTTAAATTTAGATTTTTGTTCATAGGTGAAATAGAGGTTAAAACTATATCTACCTGTTAAGAATTGGCAATTTTTAAATGATATTTGTGTAATTATTCCATTTGCTTTTCTGTTTTAGTACGTTGTTTCAAACACTTCATATTTGCATTTATCACCCTGCAAATAACAATCGCCAACGGCTACCAGCAACCGCACGCAATAACCTTTCCATGTGTTTTACTGTGAGTGTGCACTATTATAGCAAATACACCGGTGTAATGTGTATTATGATGCGTGGATAAACGTGTTTGGTTGTACCTACGTGCACGCACTGCCTGCAACCAGGCTACTTCCAAACAAGTACTGAGGAGTAATTGACTCTACGGAAACGCATATCGTACACAGGCACATACTATTGATAGGAGCTGATACTTTTGGATGTTTGCACAGTTCGCGATTGTTGGAACATACTGATAGGCAAAAAGAACAAAATGTGAACTATGTGTAATGCTCACATGTTCGTCGACACAGAGGTTGCATTATGTTTGAATATAGAATGATTAGTAACAATGGGAATATGACTGTGGAATGTTTACTGAATGATTGTTTTTTCGTGAATTGAAATATATCTTTAAAATTAACTTACATTGCGGCATATTGTAAATATGTTTTAAGCTTGAGATATTTAAGTAGACATATTTGACATCTCAGAACCGATGTCGATGAAAGAAATGGAACTATGTCAAACATATAAGTTTTAATTAGAGATAATCGTTGCTATCGTTAACGTTATCTACCTTAACATTTACTACCAAATGTACTGTTCGATATATGATATTCGATATATGCAAGAAACTAAGAATATCTCGTATGTTCATCATATTCTCTTCTTCCCATAACTCTAAGCGATTTCCTCAGAACATAATTCGCTAGAGACTATTATAAATCCTCTGTGTGTTGAACGATAGTTTCATCAATAGTTTAATATATCTGCTCTGAGAAGTACAGACATTTCGATGATATTGACATATGTCATGTCAAATTTCCTCCTGAATCAAATGGTGCAAACCATTTTCTTCTATTGGCAGGGTTGCCAACAGTCTAAAGTTTTCGACCTAAATTTGCGATTTTCGCTGAGGAACGACAAAGAATGCTTCACAATTGCTTGTTTTTTGCAAGTAGATATCCATAAGAGTTAATATATCGTGTTTGTTTAAAATATTGTTATTTTTATGGAAGGGTTGGCTGTGGGGTTTGTAAAATGATGCATCAATAGGGAAATTTCAATCGCAAGCAGGGACTGATGAGTGTAATTCGCTGAATTTTTTCAATGTTCTAATATAGCAATCCGAATTTTGTTTAGTGTTAAGCTCAGTTACGAAGTGTTTAATATTCATAATGTTTGTGGAGATTTTCTTTAACGCTTTCTTTTTATTGTTATGGTGAGAAATGTTTTCGGCGTTTTGCATTATTCATTCTGTCTTTTAGTGTTTCTTATTTTTCTTTTTATTTTATCTGTTGATGACTTTGTCAGGTGGGAATGGTGGTTGTTTGAGTATTATGGGTATTTTGTGGATTAGGGAATGTGCGTATAAATAGTTTAGCATCACAATTAGTCTGTTAGAAACTAGATTTTTCTAAATCCAACAACACATACTTAAAAAGTCCCTCAAGTATGTTGTTATAAATGTTCATAGCTTATCTTGAAATAATTCCTTACCTAACCTTTCCTTCTCAGTTAACTTCTCAAACACGGTATCAATCTCCATACTTTCGTCCTATTCCAAAACCTCAATTGTTCCAACAATTTCCAAAGATTTCAAGTCTTTTAAAAATTCTTGATGTTCCTCCACATGCCGCACCGTTATCATCACAAGGCATACCAATTCGTCAACGTATCATAATTCCCCTAATCAACAAAATACCTATAATACTAAAACAACCATCACTCTCACCCGACAATTGTTGATAGCATTAGATGCAAATTTACAACTAAATTTAAGAAAAAGTATTTCGTGCGTTTATTAAACATAACCTCAGGAGAGCAAAGAGATAAACATTATGGCGATTCTGCATTTTAGACCAGAACAGTTGGTGGTTTCAAAGTTGTCTGTGACAAGTGAAGAGAGTGAAGCTTAACATTCTGGACGCCTTGCTGAGGTTACTACTCCAAAGATTAGTGATACGATCCATCTTATGGTGATGGATGATACATGAGTGAATGTGGACATGACAAAGCTCTCCGCAAGATGCCACAACTGCCAAGGCCAAAGACGAGATCGTCTTGCAAGTACAGTTTACAATTGTTCCAGAAGAATCCGTGGGACCTTAAGCGTCGTTTCGCCACTGTAGATCATAGCTACACCCCTGAGACCAAACAGCAATAAAAACAATAGCTTACCAAAGGAGAATCCGCGGTAAAAAAAAAAGCGAATAATGTACTTTCGGCCCGCTGGGATAAGCAAGGAATACGACGGCCATCTGTAAAAGAGTAAAACTCTAGCACGTGGATATTAATCATCGTTTTTAAACGCTTTGAAACC
>JAODGC010003745.1:152775-179978 GCA_027574925.1 Ecitoglossa quadriceps | reverse complement strand
ATAATAAGAAAACAATTATAATTAAGATGATTAAGGTTATACATGGTATGGCAATAAATAACAATTTATAACAAAAAAGACAATTGCACGTAGACCTGTACCTTGTTTCGTAAATTATGTTTTTTAAACTCACCGGGGGTCATAAACCATATTTGTTTTCTGTAATAGAAAGGCAAAGGTATTTCCAACACTCAAGTTTAGATTTATTAGCAAACAAGGAACATAACCTCTTGTGCGATTCAGTTCCAGAAGAAAATAATTTTGAAGAATTTCCAGAACATCCTCGGTAATGCGTTGGTTTACGAGTCAGGTTCGAATCCTGTCAACACCTTTATTTGGAGGTTAAAACCGAAGAGAAGTCTACATCCTTCCGAAAAAACAGTCCAGTTACCGGATGGCGAGTGAAAGGAAGTCGAATACGATGTCGGTCTATGATCAGCATGGGTAACAGTATACTCACAATCATACATTATCAAACCCTACATTCGGTATATGGGTCCAAAGGTACGAAAGAGATATGAACAAAAATGATGTGTTTAATTTCCTGCAAGTTGCATCCCTACCTACGTCAATAATATTTCTTTTTTAACAAAAATTGTATCTTTCCTATTTTCCTATCATATGCGTTTAATTTAGTATTACGTGGAAATGCTAGATTCCACACTCAAATTACGATTTATTAAGAAACCAGAAACATAACCTCTCGTTCGATTTAGTTCCAGAAGTAATAGAAAGATGCAGAAATGGTATTTGTTTATGTCCTGTACAGTGGAATTAATTATTAATTACAAACAATTCAAGTGTCAATTTGTAACTTCCTACAATAGATAAATATGGTTATGCTACAGTGAAAACTCTCTAATCTCCTGGTATCTAATAACTTATTCATATAATAGACTTGGTTTTAATAAGGATTGCAAGTCGTAATAAAGAGACGCAGAAGCACGCACAATGTCAAAAACAGTCGTACTGCCTTTAGTATCTCAACGTAGAAAGCAAATGCAATCATGTGGCATGCCCATTTTCAACACAGATTATGAAATATTACTTAAACCATTTACGAACGCCAAGAAGGAAATCTCCGTTTCGCCATTGCGCGATAGTAATTAATTTCACTTAGGCAGAAAGTCAATCTTTCCATCTGTCTATATCTGTCTTCATACATCAAGCTGCTGTTATCTGTGCGTACAAGGTGGCGAGGCAAATCGAAAGTGAGATTTGCACTCCTTGAGTCCTTGAAAGTAAAAGTAACTGATGACTATAATCGGTGCCGAGGATGATTTGCTCTGACGAGATGAGTGAAAGAGGTATGTAATTTATGGTTAGTGATGGTCAAGTGTACGGATTGGTCATTGACTTGGGTTACTTGGAGAGTTTAGGATGTTTGTCATGCTCTGATTGTTTACCAATGCACATATTAGTCAAGTGGGGACTTAACAGGAACTAAATAGGTATTGCAGGAGAACTAAATAATTGTATATCGAGTTTGAGATTTTTACAGGTTTGGGAACATTTTTGCCATAATTGCTTGAATATTTAAATTTCTATGAGGTCTAAGACTGGGTTTTAATCTTAAGTCCACAGCCCAGATCTGTCTTAGATCTGAGATTATCTTGGAGACCATGCTGTCGCAAGTGCATATTTAGCATCAATCTAATTAATCTAAAGCCTCTTATATAACAATATAGACGAAATGTAATCCTTTTTGTTTAGTTTAATCTATAATAAACTTCCTCGACAAACAGTTGAAGCATTAACATTAAATAACAAGCATACCAAATTTGTGGGCCTACTGTTTGTAAAATGGGCACAATTGATAAATCTGCAAGTACCGGTTCTCAAATGGACATAGATTTATTTGAGAATATAATTTATGTAATAAATTTACTTCAGAATAACAACTACAAAAAGCAGTCAAAATAAAATTGATTAAATTATTTACTATTTCTAGTAACTTAATAAGTAAATAGTAAATAATAGTAAATCTAGCCATTTTGAAGAAAGCGAAATTATTAAAATAAAGCATTTTTCTCATTGCATTATACAATTGTAAAGACTTGTTATATTATTGGGCCAACTTTAGTTTTATTATTTAATTATGTTTGGTTTAGACTTTATTTATTGTTCCCCTTATCAACTTTCAATCCCATCCACGCCAACACGACACAGATTAATTAACAGTGCGTTTAAGGCTTGCTGTGAATAGCTTTTCACTTTTTCCATTTCGCAATTAACAACAATTCAACGACGACAACATTGTCTATAAATTCCAGAACAAACGCATCCATTTGCACACATGAATAAATTTCTATAAATCTTATTCTATTGACTTTTTCCGTGTAACCAACAAATTAAAAGTTAAAACTGAGATGTTTGTTAGGAAGACAATAAATAAGTAATAATAATAATAAAGGTTGCATTTTTGCGTACTCTTATTGGCAAAACTATAATTTTAAATGCTTGATATTTGGATTGCATTGCGATGATTTGATTTTGACGCAATATTTAATGTTATAAAAATGTTGTCCGCCAATTGCAAGTCTTTAGCTTTAAAGTTATTGTGTTTAAAATAGACAGTGTTGACGCGTGAGAGAGTCGGGAGATATGCAGTGAGAAGAGAGTAGGAGTGAGGCAGAACCTGACACACTGGCGTGAGCAGTATTGACGCGCGAGAGAGTCAAGAGATACGAAGTTCGTGGGGAGTAGGAATGAGTGGGAGGATGATACACTGACGTGGGCGGTGTTAACACGCGAGAGAGTCGGGAGATATATAGTGAGTAGTGAGTAAATATAAGACAGAGAATGACACACCAACGATGTATGTTTTCTTTGAACATTAATAATTCTTAAACTCTATACCCGAATTAAACCAGTTTAGGTAATATTAATTGCAGTTATGAACAATATCGTACTACGGTGTTAAGACGAACTTAAGCATTTGTTAAATATTTGATAAATAATAATAATAACAATTTATTTGGCTTCATACCAATATATTACATCCCTGATAACGTCATTAGTTAAGACACGATTAATTTCTGATAAAACATTTATTTTTGATTTAAACTTAATCTGAAATCAATTTTATCTTCAATCTTCTTGCTTGGACAACAAAAAAACAAGACAAATAGCATCTACTCATATAATTCAGCATATCAAAAAGAAATTAAGTTATTCAAAGACTCCGCAAAAATTCAATAACTAACAACATCCAAAAAAAGCACAAAAAATAAACATGGATTGATACTCAGACTTAAAGCCATGATGATTCTACAAAGAAATTGTAGAATTGTAGAATACATAAGCCAGCTTAAGTAATTCGTTGATATTGATCACCAAGAGACTAATATTCATTGTACTCAGATAACTTTACTTATCTAATCTTCACACATTATGCTCGCCTGATTATGTACTACAGAAACACGTAAAAGTACGGAAATAGTAAATTTCTCGGCTAATGTTAGAGGTAAAGGTTGCAGTTATCTCCAAGCGACAAGTGAAAACGCACATTACACACGGCAAACACACCTACAATGACACCAAGCATTTATCGCTGTTCAGCTATCATTCATTACATTACATTAGCTAACTTTCATTCTAGTCTATGGATTGCGGAATAACACAACTGGGTACTTGCAGTCCAGTAAATATATTGCACAATTTAGGAAAAATCATCATATTTCCTGTAACTTCAATACTGGATCATTAACTTTAGAGCAATTTGTGGTGCTTTGAAGCAAGTAAATTTCAAAAGCACCACTATATCTTTTAGTGATATTTTAAATGTCCTAACATTGACCACTGTTAATATGAAAGGAAAGCAGTACTTTCGGAAAAAGTATCTTTGCGAATCAGTTGGAAGGTATTGTGCTGCCCTCCAACCAACCTTACTCTACACTATAGATTTAACATGGATTCATCCCAACACATATCATTTATTTGGATCCAATGAAAATATAATCAACTTTCATCTCTACTTAGTGTTTCCCATACTTTTATTAGCCCATGTTATACCCATCTGAAAGTGGGATGGTCAATGAATCCAATTCAAGGCACTGTATAAAAATGTTTTGGACATTTGGACATTTTCAGAGAGAAGAAGCAAATACAACAATTAAATAGCATGACCAAATAATCAAATCGAAAGTCATTGCAACGCCTCCATGAGATACTTGAGCCACCAATCAGAAAAATTGCTTTTAATGGAATTTAGTCCACTGAAATCCATTTTGAGCTTATCAACCATGTGATAATTATGTTGTATAAATATAGAGTCACCTTTCCCAAACTGGTGTAGTGTCATCTACTCCTGTTTCAATTAAATAACCACACTCGCACGTGGAAGTAGAAAAATGCTCATGAAAATAATATTCTGCTGTGTCACTCTAGTGTACCTGACGGATGCAGCTCGCATCCTTGGAATGATCCCAACTCCAGCTTTCAGCCACCAAGGATTCTTCCAACCACTATGGAAAGAACTAGCTGCACGTGGACATGACGTCACCTTAATTACAACCGATCCCATTAGAGGCGAAGTGAGTGAAAAGCTGAAGCAAATAGATGTCAGCGTTGCGTACGAAGGACGCCAGGTTACCAAGGAAGAAGCAATGGAATTAATGGAAGCTAGCAAAATAAATATATTCAGGGCAATCGCAAATAAGTCATATGATATATTCAAATTGGTCTATTCTCACAAGGAAGTCAAACATCTCTTTGCCAACAAATCAATTGAGTTTGATCTGTTGATGCTTGAATGTGTATTCGTGGGATCTCATTTTTACATGCATCGATTTGATGCTCCAACAATTTGCTTAGCATCACAAGATGCCAATCAGGATTCACATGAAGCAATGGGCAACCCAACCCATCAAGTGCTCTACCCAAGTTATTTACTACCATTCAATAAAGCGCAGACCTTTGTTCAACGACTAACTTCATTGGGCCTAGCTTCACTGATGAGGTGGTATGTAGATCAAGTAATTACACCACATATGCATAAAGTTATCTCAGAAGCATTGGGAGAAGACTACCCTCCACCTCCTGGAGACTATGACATGATGTTTATCAATGCTAATCCTCTCTTCAATACAGTCAGACCATTTACTTCAGCTACTATCTCATTAGCTGGTTGTTTACATGTGGAGAAGATTGAGGAACTACCCAAAGACCTACAAACCTTCTTGGATAATGCCAATGAAGGTGTAATCTACTTCAGTCTAGGTTCAACTGTAAAATCATCTGCACTGAGTGAAGGTTTACGAAAAGTCATTAGTGAGACATTCAAACAACTTCCTTACCAGATCCTTTGGAAGTTTGAGGACAGTGAAATGGCGGACAAACCCAAGAATGTAATGATCGCAAAATGGCTGCCTCAACAGACTGTACTGAAGCACAAAAACGTCAAACTGTTTATTACCCAAGGTGGCGCACAATCCGTCGAGGAAGCTGTATGTTCCAACGTGCCAATGATTGCTATCCCCTTTGCTGTGGACCAATTTAACATCGCCCAACGGATTAAGGATAATGGATTAGGGCTCACATTAGAACATGAAACGCTTACAAGTAAAGCATTCAAGGAAGCTATTGTTGAGGTTGTAAGCAATAAGAAATACTATAAGAGGGTTGCTCAAATAGCTGCTATTATTCAAGATCAACCTATGAAGCCGCTAGAGAGAGCTGTTTGGTGGACTGAATATGTGATAAGACACAAAGGAGCAAAACATTTGAGAGGACCACAGATTCCTTCTTGGCAATATTATTATCTTGATGTGTTTGCGTTTATTGTGGCATTGATAGCAGTAGTTGTTTTGGTTATTTATAAATGCACTAAATTATTGTGTAGATTTCTGGGGGAATTTGTTTTTGGGCTGAAAAGAAATCTGCAGAATGTAAAAGCAGAAAAGAAGGACAAGTAACTATTTATAACATTGTTTAATATAGCGGTTAAAGTAAGGTAGTCTTATAAGACATAATAAGGCAGTTCAATACAAAAGCATTTTATGAAATAGGCCAGCATAGATTAGATTTGATCAATCGATTTATCGCCAATTAGTACTCACTATCTAAATACTATCAACAAGTTACTACTATTTATAGACCAAATTAAAATAAAAGTCAAATGGTCATGTTACAATTCGTGCTGATAAAATAAGCACGAAAACAAGTAGAAATATTAACAAATATTTGAAATAAATTTTAAAATAAATGAAGCAGGAGCATATAAAGTTGCATACTTCAAAGTAACAGTGTGGTGTTTTTCGTAGCAGCACAAAAATCAATAGTTTTCACAAGTTTGGGGAATATTTTATGCTTAAAATTCAAGGTAAGTTTTATAATATTATGGGAAGTTGACTATACTTTATGATAATAACCTACCGTTTCTCTAATAATATTATTCTTCAAAAAAATACATTTTAATCTTCTATTTCGAGGTTAGTCTCGTTTTCACATCTGATTTTATTGTCAAACGTCAGAAGTTTCATTTAAACAGTCTTAAATTATTTATGGTACTCGGGTTTATTTATACACATCATATATTTAATTTTGTGAATCGCCAAATGCAACATAGTACTAGTTCATTCAAAACAAGAAAGTGAGTAATACGTGATCTATGCCGCATATTATTGCATTGAAGGTCACCATGGTCCTACGACTTTATTTAACATCAGTTTACTTCGTACGCCTTGATTACTGTGATGTAACACACGGCAACAGTCGTGTATGCAGTAAAACGCCTGCCGGAAAGCGATAAGCGCGATTTCACATTTCTATGTTTATATTGACTTTAGTTATGAATAACACATGTTGTAAATTGCTAAAACATTCGACGAAAGCAGTGCGAAGTAGTGACTTGTGTTAAACAGTGCTCTCTTCTGAACACAGGTTAAGTCTAAACAAACCATTAATCAACTCATCACATTCCTAATACTAAGCAATTGAAGACCTCAGTATGTTACGATTATCCTGCTTGTCCTGCATGGACGAAAACAATAGCCAACTGTTCAAACGCATCGCATCGGCATTATTCTACGGCATCGCCTCTTTTATGATAACAGTGGTGAACAAAAATGTCTTAACAACATACAACTTTCCTTCAGTGCAGTTCCTAGGCTTGGGACAAATGCTAGCAACTTTAATAGTTCTCTACATGGGAAAGAAACTTCGAATAGTCAGTTTCCCAGACTTTGATCTTCACACATTTGGGAAAATATGGCCATTACCAGTAATTTACGTAGGTAACATGTTATTTGGATTGGGTGGCACCAAGGAACTCAGCTTGCCAATGTTTACAGCACTGAGGAGATTCTCTATTTTAATGACAATGATTGCTGAATTATATCTGCTAGGAGTGAGACCATCCTTCAGTGTGCAATTCAGTGTTTATACCATGATTATTGGAGCTTTAGTTGCAGCATCGAATGATTTAGGATTCAATCTAGTTGGATATGTCTTTGTTCTTCTAAACGACTTCTTCACAGCTACGAATGGAGTCTACATTAAGAAGAAACTGGACTCAAAGGAGTTGGGAAAATATGGATTAATGTTTTATAATGCTTTATTCATGTTTATTCCTGCAATATTCCTGGCATTTTACACTGGCGAACTTGAGATGGGCTACTACTATAAGAATTGGGACGACGTCTTCTTCCTTATTCAGTTTCTGTTATCATGTATAATGGGATTTATCTTATCATACAGTGTAATTCTATGCACACAGTACAATTCAGCTTTAACTACGACTATAATTGGATGTTTGAAAAACATTTGTGTGACTTATCTTGGAATGGTAATTGGTGGTGATTACATCTTTTCGTGGATTAACTTTATTGGAATTAATATTAGTGTACTGGGGAGCTTGATATATACGTATATGACATTCAAGAAGAAGGATGCAACTCCAACATATGTACCTTTACATGACAAGGAGAGGAAGGCAGATATTGTATAGTATTTGAAAAGGTTTGGAAGGATTTAAAGGAGTGCTCTTATTAATGGACAACTAAACTAGGTGAAAAGTTTTATATTGTTTATAATTGTGTGTAATGACAGTGGCAATGGATATTTTGTGATATGATGAATTTTAGGTTTTTAAGTCATAATTCACCAAGTATTTGAATTATATTATTATTCATCCAAGTGATAATAATTAAACCACTGAGAGAAGGTAGGGAATGTATTAGAAGTTACTTTAAAAATTATTTCCGGTGGCACATAAATTCCATCAGAGATTAAAACCAGTTAATGGTCGTCATCTGTTTCAAATTTTCGCGTGCTGACATTTCCTGTCGTCAGCCTATAGGGATATCTTACGAACTTAGACCAACCAGTTTCAGTGCGAGGACAAAAAAAACTTTTTTTGTTTTATTTATTGCGGTTAGGCATTCAGCATAATTCCGCTGGCTGCTGAACAGCTGCATTGTGATTGGACATTAGCAGAGTTAAAGATAATGAACTTCATCTACTCCATGACTGTCAATTTTATTATTTTTGTTATTGTATTGAGATGAGTTTACTTCCATACTTGCTGATGTAAACTCATTCCAATACAATGGCTATCAGACGCTTATTTTCGTTGATGTAATGTAATTTTAGTATCTGACAGTTTATGTTGAGAAGGAATATGCACAATTCACATATTTTAAATTTTTAAGGTCGAAACAATAGGTAGAATGTTGGAAGCGTTTCAAAACTTGCTCTTAGTCTTTAACATGCTCGTTATTGGCAAAGTAATTATGCAATGAATCTCTAAAATCCTTTTGATTTTGTACTATACACGATTCTCGAAAGTAAGAAATTCTATGATTTTCTATGAAATTGTAACGGTTACTTCGTATTGCGGTGTTTGTACGAAACGCATCAGCTACCTGAATGTGGCCTGGGGTCACTGCCAGCAACAACGAACATCTGATTTTCATAAAGTTACACAGCCGGCACTCCATTCGCCAGCTCCTGCAGTTGTAGCCCGACGTCGGCTAAGAATGGACGCGAAGGCGAATGCTGAATGCCGAAAATCCAAAACCGGACCTACCTCAGGCTCTTCAGTGTACATCGCTAGAGTGGAACAAGACCAGTGCCGCCAAGTGCTGTTGTTCTGAGTATTTGTGCTGGAAACTTTTCTATTACAAAATTGAAGTTGTTATTGGATTAATGTGTGATGCTTATCAATTGAATGCAAAAGTTGCTTGGTGCCTAATTGAAATATAAAATGCCTATTTGAAGTATTCACTTAATGAAACTAGCGGAAGGTATGCATCGATTGTAATATATGTGCAAATCTTCAAAACATGAGTTGGAACTAACTATAGTTGGCAGGTTTGGACTTATTACAAGTTACACCGTGTGTTCTGCAACTTAAAAGTCAGTGATACATTATTTCCAAGTAAATATTAATCCACATAAAGTGTGCGCAGTGTACATTTTTATCAATAACATACAAAGATGAATACCATGCAACTTATCGTAAACAACGTCACATTGTCATAATCAATTCGTGCGGCAATAATCTCGAAAAGTATCACAATCCAGTATCACATGTTTCCTCATCTCATCCTCGATGTCTTTCGTCAGTAACAACGGCGCCAGCAACGGCATCGGCAGTCTGCTCATCACCCAACATGAGAAAGATATGTCTCGTATCTCTGAGGTGCCATCACCGACCTCAACACCACAACATTACAAATACTACCTCAGCGAAAAGACGAGTGGGATGTTCAAGCAACTGGCGTCGGCCTTGTTCTACGCTCTTTCATCGTTCGCGATCACCATTGTTAATAAGAATATATTGACAGTCTACAACTTCCCGTCGGTGATGTGTTTGGGATTAGGCCAGATTCTAGGGACTATATTACTCCTTTATTTTGCCAAACAACTCCGCATTGTTGAATTCCCTGATTTCAAGAAGGATACCTGGAATAAACTGCGGCCATTGCCGTTGATCTACATGGGCAATATGATATTTGGTCTTGGAGGTACCAAGGAGTTAAGTTTACCCATGTTCACTGCATTGAGGAGGTTCTTGATCCTGATTACAATGGTAGCTGAGTATAAATTACTTAACTTAAGGCCTACGTTTAGTATTCAGCTGAGTGTTTATGTGATGATCGTTGGTGCATTGCTAGCTGCTTACGATGATCTTGGCTTTAGTGCGATTGGATATGGTTTTATCTTTCTGAACAATATTTTCAGTGCTGCGAATGGTGTGTACATCAAGAAGAAGTTAGAGTCTAAAGATGAGATGGGGAAATATGGATTAATGTTCTACAACTCTCTGTTTATTGTGATACCAACAATAATAATGGCACATCTGTGTGGCGAATTCAGTCAGGGATGGAATTACCATGGCTGGAGCAATCCTTGGTTTCTACTCCAGTTTGGTCTTTCATCATTGATGGGATTTGTGCTGACTTATAGTGTGTTCCTTTGTACCAGCTACAACTCCGCATTGGGGACAAGTATAATCGGTTGTTTTAAAAATGTGTGCGTCACATATGTAGGGATGGTGTTTGGACAAGACTATATTTTCTCTACGGTGAACTTTATTGGAATTAATATAAGTGTATTGGGAAGTCTGATTTATTTGTTTTGTAGTCACCAAGGGCCTGAGACATGTGTAAAGAAACGTTCTTAGGGAGGTTGTAGACAGAATTTTCAACAATTTCAAAACGAAGAACATATAATAGTATACAGTTCCTTGATATGATGTAATGTTTGTAGGTTTATACTGATAATAATCTAGCTGATGTAGTTTGATTGTGTTAATGCGTCCAATATCGGGCGAGTGTCAAAGATGGAATGGATGTTTAAGGTGAATCAGGTATTTTCATTTTACCTGCCATAATTTGAAACTAGTAAATTTTTAGGATTTTACTTGGAGAATCTATATTCAAATACATTATTTGTATGTGTGTAAATGTATAGTAATCATAAATTTATGTAAATTAATAGGTAATATCTGTGATTTGTACAATCTTTGATGATGTGTTTGGTTTTAACTGTCATGATTCGAATTATAAACAATTGATTACCATAAACAACTACGAATTGTTTTAAACTGAATAATCTTTAACTTTACATGTTAATCACTTGCACAATAACCACGTATAATTGAAATCGAATTCGGCCACATAAACTCATTTCAAACTGTTTTTGTTGTTACATAGTATTCCTAAATTGCTCGTTGTAAGTTGTCAACTTAATTATTCAAGAACATGATCACCTTTTTAACCAAATTTCTAGATGTTACGTCGCGTTTCCAGACGCTCCTTGCGTTTAGCAGACATCCAACAAGCCAACAAACGTGCAGTACATACAACCCAAGAAGAAACTCGTGGAGAAAGCTTAACACAAGGCGAACACATAGAAAACTTTGAGGAACATTTTAAAAAGCACCACATTCCGACAAATTTCTTTCAAAAGACTCTCCTCGGCGTTGGGTCTGGATTAATGGCCTTGTACGATCCCCACCGCGGTGATATGATTGCCACCATGGGAGAAGCAACTGGTAATGATCTGTAATCTTCAAGCTATTCCTATTAGTCATGAGTAAATGAAAATACAAGTGATTGTTTTTATGAAATCTTGTGGTAAAGGATATGATGCTATTCAGTTTATTCGAGAGAAAATGGAAGATTGTGAAGAAGGTCAACGTATTTTACGAGAACGTCCACGAATTAATTCCCGGACTGTTAATTTGGAGAAGTTGAAGACATACCCGGCAGGTACATTTGGAAAGATGTACAGCGATTTCCTAATAATTAATGTAAGTGTACATTAAATTATTATTGTTATTACTGCTGTTGAGTAGTTAATTATTTCGACATTATATAGTTGATTAATTCAACGCCTGCTCAATTAGATTGATGAAATGATGTAATGAATGAAATCATTATTTACAAAGGAAACATGTGCCAAGCATGATAGGTGACGTGCTAGTAATCAGGATTAAAATTAGGAATTGTATGCAACAGTTGCGATGAATAATACTTTTTTGCTTCGTAGAACGTGACCCCGGATGCAAGGTTGTCTGTGCAATTCGTGGACGACATGGAGTCAGCTTACGTGATGCAGCGATACCGCGAAGTTCACGACCTATTTCACGCAGTGCTTGAAATGCCTACAAATATGTTAGGTAATTGCATCCATTGTCGTTGATGTGAATTCTTTGCGAGTTTCAACTCAACTAGTTTCAATCACCCATTCAATATTTAAACAATTGAAGCTCGAATTGAGCTGCTTGCCAACTGCTCTTTCATAAAAATCAGTAAGAAAATGTTACAGCGTAGATTAATTTATTTATTGCCAATTGTTTGGCACTTTCTGGGCATGTGAATGATGATGGAATCGTCTCTTTTAGGTGAATGCACAGTTAAGTGGGTTGAAGCTATCCAAACCAGGTTACCAATGTGTATTTCAGGAGCATTGTTTGGTGCTATGCGGCTTAAACCTAAGTATGATGAATTGCAATTTGTTTGATTGATTGGTAATTGTTTTGGTTTAGGCATAGGCAACTATACGTCAACTATAACTTACCGTGGGCGATTGATACTGCATATAATACCAAATCATTGATGAATATTTATTATGAGAAGAGATGGGAACAACCAGTGGAGGAACTTCATCGGGAGATTGGATATAAAGCACTTTTGTATCCGAATGAAGCAATATCGACTAGTCCAAAGAAAAAATAATAATTAAAAAAAAACCAGAGGCTTAATGCAAGTATCATACACATTTCTAAATATGTAAATGGAATATATTAATATTTAAAAAGCAACAACACAATTGACTAAAGTTATCAATATTGGTCAAAGTTTATTATTTTCAAAAATAACTACTTTAGCTAACAAAATTTCTCATTTTCGTCACCTACCTAGTAATTGTATTTATGTAATACATTGATAAGATCCAGAAACGATCCGATTTGAAGTGTAATTATGTAATTGGACTGCTAGGGCGGTTTAAGGCTTGTCTTCTGCATACTAGTGAGGAATATCGGATTAGCGAAAGGAAATTTAATTGGACCTCACATGGGACAGTTCCTTACTGCAGGCTATGGTATTATTAAGACCTAAACGCGCATCTAATACATAATTAGGATCAATAAACTAAATTAAAACTTCGGCTAAAGTTATTCACAATAATTGAATAAATTTTGTATATATGTATATTGTATGTATGCATATGTAAATACTTGAAAACATTGAAATTCTACTTTGATTCTTTTTAAACTGTTGTAAGTCGTCATTTGTCTATAACTCAAATTCGCGCTGATAAACGTAACCTAGTAACTTATTTTGTTACGTGAAAGTTCCTACCAGGCTACCAGGTCACTAGCGGCGTTAGTTTTGAGTCAAATATTTTAACGGTAATTTGAAATAAATATAGGTTGGAATCATAAGTTAAATTGGGAAAATCTCCAAAAAGAAATCTAAAGGTTAATTTTAGCAATGTAATTATAGTTTCAATCAATCGTGTGCGTGTTTCAAGTGCTACACAAACTTACAAAACTTTACAAGGGACTGCAGGGTAAGTTGTTAACTTATGACTATCTTTATTACATACTAGTACAATATTATAAAATATCATTTTGCGAATGGCTAATCGCGGTTGTATATCAAGTATTTTGCAAGTTTTACTAATTGGCATGCATGACTTTGTAGATATGCAGTAGTACTATTAGAACATATACAGGAAACAGTTATCTTACTTGAATATGTGCAAAGGCAATTTCAATTGATCAGTAAGAATAAATTACTGAATTGAATTAGTTGTGATAACATCTTTAATTAAACTCTTGGCATTATCTTGACTTGCCTCTGAAGTTGCACCATCTAAAACTTCCAACTTTTGCAGGAGTTCATTAAGTTTGTCTGCTTTTCTTTCTTCATTCTTTTCAATAATTGTACATAGATGCTCTGTGAGCATTTCTTTCTTCTCTAGCTTCTGATGCAGATGCAGTTTTGCATCTAGAAACTCTTTCTCAATCCTATGATATTTTTTTTGAGCCTCCATGTAATCATAGCTTGCACTTTCAATTTGTTGTCTTAATATTTTTACATCATTTGACAATGTGGCATCTAATTTCTTGAATTCATTTTGTATCTCGACCAGTTTCTGTTGCTCATGTTGTGTCCTCTTAGTTCTATCCTCCAATGCTTTAGCAATTTGTTGTTTTCTTAGCTGATTTTGTTCTTCCATTAGTTTTTGTTTTTGGCTGAATTTTTCAATATCTCTGCACTTGTTTTCTGATACATCATCAACTTGCCTTATATTTTCTTTGGTCAATTCTTTTATAGAGCTTGCATCGTCATTGAAATTAACAAATACCTCTCTTGTACTGCTATTATTATCAACTTTATTTGGAATTGGTGACAAGTTGATATTCATTAATTTGGCTTCATCTGGTAGGTCATTTTGTAATTGACTTGATTGTGCTTGAATGGAATTTAGTTTATTTTCAAGCACTATTTTATTTCTTGCTTCTTTGCTGGGTTTATTTGTTCTTGCAAGCATTGCTGGTGCGTATTTCTTTGATGTCACAGAATGTTGTGATGCTAAAACATAATAAATAACAACGTGTTTTATAGGTGCAAAGTAAATAGTAAATACCTTGATTTTTATTGCTTGTTTTGTTTGTTGCTGCAAATGCCACGCCATTTTGCAACTTAAGGATGTCTGCTTCACTAAATCCGGAAAAACTCGACATTTGTGTTGGATTTGATGTGCACTCATTGGAGGGGAAACTATTTATTTCACGTCAATTGCGAACCTGGTGAATAGCGGGATTATGTCGGATTGTTTCACTTGTTTTCATAAGTTGTTGTCATTCAATGTTAAGGATGGAAGAAAATGTGTTCAGTTCAGTTCGCAAGCGTAATAAACTTAAGTATCTTAAGTAAATAGAAAACAGCAAAGTGCTTAGAATCTCATCAAATTGTTTCGGCTAGGCTCCAACAGAGTGGAAGACAAACAGGTTTTCCACTCAAAATTAAACATTTTCAAATGATGAAATAATTATCATGGAAATAAAAACATAACACACATAATTAATTGAACATTTTATTATTAAAATAAGTACTGAATGCATCATTGGTACGTCGTACAAAGGTAAACTGTATAATTTTCACATACATTATGTACAAAATTATATCATTCTGGCGACTTGAAAACAATCATTTGTATAGGGACTGCATAACTCATTAGTTTGGAATCAAATTAATACATAGCATCCATCCGTACATCTCATTGACTCCGCATTAAATCTGCGGGAAGCTCACACTGAGCTCAGACTAAAACTAAGCAATAAATATATACAAACGCATCGTTTTTCCACTCTTTTACACCTCCATCACTTGCATTTGTGTTTAACACGCACTCTAGGCGGTAATCTTTACATTTTACAACTTACAACTATACACGTCGTCAATTCAATGATATGGCAGTTTGCAAATGGCATTCGCATTGATGAACCATGGGACCTTTCAAGATTGAGAGTAGATGAATCGAATGCGCCGTAATCTCAACGCGTTAAATCTTACACCTTTGATACATGTATGACCGTTATTTAGTGACGCCGAATATTAAGAATAAATTAGTGAATTATCATTATATTTACAGTCAGGCGCGCTTCATTTTTTTTCCAATGATTGAGACAAATCAATACGGCTTGTCTGCGCTTCGTAAATTGTTTCGAAGTATTCGGAGTAATGAACGCTCACATTATTAAGTGTTTACTAACTAGAATAACAAACAATGAACTAGCTGCATCTTTGGTTCCTACTGGCTGAGGGTCTCTTTTTGTTTGTATACTTACAACTACGTTGCGACTTAGACTTTATACACCAACCCAACGTGGAAACAGCAAAAAACAATGCGCGCACCACCATTCTGTATTGTTTTGTGTGTTTCGCCTCCGTGAGTTTTTCAATGAGGTGCTGTTACTAACACTCTTCCCGTTTCCTCAACCGCATTTCGCTGGTGGCGACCGCGATCCATTCATTCCGCGAGCTGTCCATCCATGTAAGCCCCAAATTGTATCTACCGTTGAGGTTCGCGTGCTGACAATGTGAGAACCACCAGCCGCCCTCGTAGTTACTCGCACAGTGCGTGTTGCTGATATCGCGATCGTTGTCCACAGTGGAGAATTCCATTTTATTCTGGTAGTCGAGCGCATCGCTGGCGTTGCCGTGGTATCCGCTGACTAGCAGCCGGAAGCCGTTTTCAAAACCAGCCACTCGGAAGTCGTCGTAATTGGCCTGCCAGTACTTGCCGTAGATGTCCTTCATGTTGATCTGCAAGCTGGTGCAGTTGCTCGCGGTGAGATGATGTAGGTTGCGATTACCCAGCCAATGTTCACCAGTAGCCGAGCCAAAGCCGTTGCTGTAGTCGTTCCAATTGCGGTTGAAATTCACCGATCCGTCGTGCCGCTTTTGAATCGTGGTCCAGCCGTCGCTGCAGTGCGCGAGTATCGGCTCGCCATCCCCTGGGGAGATGAGGTACACGCCTGTGGGTCCCGCCACTGCGTTACAGTCATGCGGCAGCTTGTTCACGATGTCTTTGTATTCCTTTTCGAACGACTTAAGTTCCTGCACCAAATGGATCGTGTTCTTTGTCGCGTTGTTATCGGCCGTTGAGGCTTCCGACTGGAAAAAACATTGAACATAAATTCGTTTGCCTTTTGAAACGTATTACTAGTTTCCCCCTGTGTGGGAAAATTGAAATCGAAATGTTACCTTCAAGATGTGATCGTGTAGTCTCGACGTTTGCACAGATGTGGATTTCTTTAAATTCTCCACGTCGGCCACGACATCCTTCAACCGTTTGGAGTCTCCGTCGGTTTTATCTTGGAGATTCGATACGC
Source organism: Ecitoglossa quadriceps (assembly GCA_027574925.1). Classification (NCBI taxonomy): domain Eukaryota; kingdom Metazoa; phylum Arthropoda; class Insecta; order Coleoptera; family Staphylinidae; genus Ecitoglossa; species Ecitoglossa quadriceps. The sequence continues at coordinate 163,120 of JAODGC010003745.1, read as the reverse complement.
TGACACTAATCGCCTTCACTGATGCGCGGATGTTCGCTTGGTCCTCTTTGAGCGCCGCGAGCTTGGAGCTGCCGTTGGCTGTCTGCAATTCTAATTTCGATATCTCTTTGCGGAACTCAGGCATCATCTTATCCACGCGGTCTTCGATGCTCTCAACGTTCTCGAGCAGCTCCAGTACGGACGAGTGCAGCTTGTCGAAATTGGTAAATTGTTCGGTGAGATTGGTGATTGCCTTGGTATTGATACTTTGCTGTCGCTCTACGTCAAGCATCTGAACATCTTCACTTTCCTCAGCGTGCTGTGGCGCCGTTTTGATTTCATTGATTTTGTGTTGCCTCAAATAATTTTCCACCTCGTTGCCGTTGATTCTGTCGTAGATGACATCCGCATCTTGAGGCGCAGCGGCTTGCCGTAGCAGTGCAAGTTCTTCAGCGAGACGTTGCACCTTGTTTTCAAGCTCATCATTCCGAGCTTTGAGTCCTCTTGAAGTCTTCTCCAGTTCCACGATGTGCAGTTTCAGGATGCGCTGGTGTCGCGCAGGAGAGTGGCTGTTGGCGCTATCCTCAACTGAGTGGCGTCGGTTTCGGTTTTCAATCTCGCTGATGGGACGGAGTTGTTGCAGCTTCTTCCAGTTGTAGGACCATTCCACTTGGGCAGCTTTCAGCTGGAAGGTATAAAAATATTCGGTGTTATACAAATGCATTGAGTTTGCAAAGAATGTATTGACAGGTAGGCGGATAGCGTGATTGAGTTTGGTGTGCTCGGAGGGTGTTTGAAGGATTTATGCAAAGGATCAACAAGCGGCACAAACAATCTTTTAGGAATAATAGCAATACAATCAGCAGCACATCTGCTCTTGCTGCAAATGACATTCCAACGATTACATGCCCAAATACACGCGCGGCTGGATGTATTCAGAGTATTTTTCATTCATTTATTCCACTTCCACCTGTCCGTTTCCATACGCCTTTTCTGAATTCGACGCGGGGATCTTTTTCGTGGCGCATAGAAAACCATCCTAAAATTGATGGTCGGACGGCTGCTTTTGTGTAACATGCTCTACATTTCTCGAGCACGTCCTGCATACGTTCTACATCACATATGACTGCGCGTATATTGAGATACCTGCGCTCATTCACTCACGTATGCACACGTATATCAGCTGCGGATAATATAAATTCGAGGATCGATTTCGATAAAGCCTGTTCTTCTTCTTCCGGTGGTACAAATAGTGGCGGACGTGTTTCTATTGTACTCGTATGATCATGGGCCAAGGACGTGGGGCATTGACGCGTCCTGCTTTTTGGGGCAAACGGCTCCAAGCAGCTTCTGGAATTCTATTATAATATTCGACGACTTTTATAAACGGGCATTATGAGGGAATATTGCCTTCCATGCGATTATTTGCAGCATCAGCACGTGCGTTCTTGAATATTTTAAAATTTACTGCTGCGATTGCCAATATCCAGATCAGGAGCGTCAGCACAAGGAACGAACGCTTTCTTAATGTAGTACAATATTGTTGATAGTTGTTGTAAATCGCCTCAGTTAATATAAAAATAAAGAAAATCACATAAGCTTTAAAACTTGCACGGGAAGTAATTACATTCAATAAATAAAATTTTGCTCCAACATGGAAAACTGTCTTGAGGGAAATCCATTCTCAATATCAGCACTAGTATGCTTCGACTACATTCGCACTGTTGTGAACTTTGTGGAGGGTGAAAGGAAACAAAGTACGTAATTACACATAAGGCAACACTATATCAAGCACCAGCTTTACGTTGATATAGGGATTGTATAGATTTATTAGGACGTGGTGCATGGCGTCAGGGGCGTCGAGCTGTGCTTTATTTATTTTCTAGAGACATGATACGCTGATACAAAGAGCTTCTTCGGCGAGAACATGAACGCAAGAAGCAATTTAAATGTAAAGCATTTGTCGGTCTTCATGTGATCTTAGAGTTGGTACTAGTGCGCACACGTTGATCGCAAAGTACGAAAGTAATCGCACGAAAAGAAATAAAGGCAAAGTGTCGAAATCACCGCAATCGCGTTAATTACCTAATTAAAACTGGCGACAGTGCAGTAAATATTCGGCGCACTGCGGGTAAACTTTGGCAAAGTTCTAAAGTGCGTTTTAATATTTTCCTTTAATCGAAGCAAGTCAGGCGGCGCGCGCGCCAAATGGAAAGATTCGTTAGCTGAAATTTAATTTTTCCTTTCCGACGTGAAGTAATTACATCGCTGGGTGGACGCTAATTCCAAATTGGCATCCGGAGACTCCGTCATCAATTATTAAGCCAGTTTCGGCGACTGCCGGAACGTGTTCTTCGGCGGCAGGTGCAAGTGCATTCATTTTTCGAAAATTAATGTCGGCAAGTTGACTTACGAAATTGCGCCTTGTAGCACCTGGTACAGGAGCGTTTTTTTGTGCGCACTTTGAGCACGGAGGTGAAATAATTTATAAAATTTTATTACACCCTTTCTTCCACCAGCAGTGGTATAGTGTTGATAAGCTGTAAAGTTGTCTCACACTTGACGGGTTAAAGTTTGCGCAGGCTGTGCCTGAATTAAAAATGCCTGCGCAATAATCTCTAGTATTTGAGGCATAAGCCCATGGAAAAGTGCAAACTGCAGTGGCACGTTGGTGTTTATGAAAGTGGAGTTGAAATTTTTGGAAATCTCGTGTCTGCGCTATAAGTACCAAGTGCCGGCACGTAAAGTATTCCAAAACTTCACTTTCTTTCTAAACTCTACTTATATATACTTAGAAGGTGCATTCGTTTCTTAGTTTTCTCCTTAAGGTTAGTTTTGTACAGCTAGACACTTTAGGTTAGGCAGCCTGCTATACTCTGTAATAGATGCTTGAGTAGCTTGATACCGTTTCAAGACGTTTCAGGCCGACTCTCTGCTTGAAAATCTGTATCTGTGGAAGAAAATAGATGCGTGATGTGCGTGGAATTTTTAATGCTTTACAAATTGGCGAAAATGCGTCGCACGTAGATGCGCCACCACTTTAACTCGCTGTCGCCGAGATTTCCAATTCGCGTCGCAGAAAAGCCGTAACAAATGTAACACAGAAAAATGCACTGTGTGACAGGGAGTGAAAAAATAAATCGATTTGCAGATTCCACGACACTCGTAGGATTGGGGAACGTTTCTCGCATTCATAGCATGATGATTGCTTTGAGTTGTGTGTTGGACGTGTTTGATCTCCCTGCCCTTCGTTGATTGAGATTGGGCAAGGGCAAAAAACGCGGAATCGCTTTGTCGTTGTCGATGAGCAAAAACCGGTCGCTCATGACCCCAATTGCGTACATAATGAACGCAAGCGAAATTTACGACGCGCAGAGTAAATGAACACGCGGCGATTGCATTGCGAGAGCGTGCAGAATTGCGGAGCGATCATCGAAAGAGTCGCCTTGCCGAAGATAATGCAATAGCCAAAAGCTCGGCGAGGGAAACGAAGATGAAAGAGTCATGCACAAGTGCACGAGTGCATTTATTACAATTGCTCCTTCATTGCGCTGCGCTGCGCGAGTTGCATTTTGTTTCCCAGTCGCGCTTTGGGCAAACAAATGAACAAAATGAGTTTCCCATTTGACCATTTCGAACATATAAAGCCGCGCGGCAAAAAGCATTCACTGTGTGGAAATTGTTGGCATAAAACTTGCGCGCCGCGTTTGAGAGCTTCGTGAATATGCATGTAACGACTGTGGAATTCTTTATCGGCGCCATTTTGCCATTACGTTGCGAGTCAAGAATTCAGCTCTAGCGGGATGCGAATCTGGGCGCGTTAGTGGATTTGAAATAGTAGTACATTTCTGGGACTACCTGCTGCTCTTCCTTTCACAGTGTCGAAAAATCGGTGGGTTTATTGAATTGTTTGCCCATTGTGAAGTCATGTAACCAAAATAAGAAGTAAGGGCATGAAGCTAAAAATGTGCTCGCTTGTAAAGAATGCAGAAAGCTTGTAATTATTTTTTTCATGTAGTCACCTGTGTCGGTAGATGGTGGTCATGGCATACAAAGAGCAGAAAGAAGACATGTCGTAATCGGTCGAATGCGTTTTTAAAAAGAGCAGGTGTTCGCCATGGAACGAGATGTCTTTTCGTTCACCTGCCGACCCGCTGGCCAACCAACAACTACCTGCATCCAACCACAACCACCAAAGTGACATTCTGCGCACATGTGGGGTCGCTATAAAATTTTTTTTTCCAACCGCTTGCATTTAATAAGTACCAAATCAGCTTGACTGAATGCATAATTAAAAGAAATTCGGTTTTAGGATTCAATCGGATTTACAATCGATATAAGCGTTTATTTCCGGTGCAGTCATTTAGTTAAATTTATATGTGCTGCATTAGAAAATTAAAAAATATTGAATTTCTAAAATATCCCAATGCCAATTTGTTGTTTGCAATAAAAATACAAGCAGTGCAAAGCTATACAAACCCATGGCCCACATCAGAAGCAACCCTGGCACGCACGCAAACCATTGTATAAATTTTAACTTGCGTCCGATTTGACATCTCGTGGGTTTTTCTTATTTTTTTATCATTTTTACGAGCGCCGAAGAACTACGCCTTCTGAGGACTCACATTTATCTTCGTAGACACATTGCGCCAGACATATATTATCAATATTACGTTTTGACGTTTTGAAATATTTACTTTTTCGCACTCGCTTATTTTTACGCCTCGCGTCAGAAATACTTGCCAGCGTGTCGACATTCCTCACGTTTCCAGTCGTTTTGCTTTCATTTAATGCCGGCATCAGTTCTACTATTGTTTTCCAACCGCAAACACGCTATCTGCTGAGTGTATCTGTAACACATGTCGGTTGTTGAGGAAGCCTTCGTCCTAACGATAATTACATTACGCTCGCCTCTTTAACTGCCAATGTTGGCTGGGTGCATTTGGCGTTGTGCGCTTTTTATTATTATTCTTTGCGGGAATCGCTTGAATGACCACGCCGTTGAAATTTCCCGAGCGTACCTTAATAACCGTTGATATTAAGGGCCTAGATGGCCTTCTAGCTAGGATAAGAAAGCTAATAAAGGCATTGCGTAACATGGAGGGATATTTATAACAATGATGATTTTATTATCAAATTGGGTTAATATTGGCTTGATGAACAAGGGAAAAGTTGTGAGAATTTAAGAAAATACTGACTTTAGAAAGGAAGGAAGTAAAAATCGATGAACAATTAATGTAAACTTAATTCAAAGGGAAATAATCAAAGAGATGTTTTCATAGAGTAAAACAAGTATAAACTATTAATTTCTTCATTCTAATTTTCTTGCTCGTAATTTTAAACAAACTGCCGCAATTAGACTGTTTTATGTTGATGAAGTGAATGAAAAGTCTTGCCAAAACATGTTTTTACTTATTCAAGGATGGAGGATGTTTAGTTAGGGTTCTACCATTGCCTCGTTTCTTACAATTTATAACTACTAAATTGTATCGGAATTTAAAACGTTATGGCTTAATAAATATTAAAATGTATTACAAAATATCAAATTTTATTAAACTATCCGATATAATATCAGATTTAATAATATTGATAACCTAATTCTGCACATTCATCTAAAATAACCTACATCTCACTTGAATTGCGGAGCAAAACAATTGTTACGACATCAAGTGTAATTCGTTCACTGCCGGTCACAATGCCGACGACACCTTTGTCATTTCTGTTGAAATATCATCGATATTCAGCCAACTGCATTTCGGCAAAACGTCCGTAAATAATTGAGCATGCATGAAGGAGAGGATGTCAAAGGTCAAAATTTAACCATCACGTACTCGGCTGTTGCACAATTTGCAGCAACGTAAACATATGTGGTATATACCCCCGGATATTTCTCGGATATGACCACATAACCTTTATATCCTCCAACGTTTTGCCAGCCCAGCGGGCTAGTTAGCACATTAATCGCGAATTTATTACGACCATGCAGTGGGGTGCACATTATGGTTTCATCGAAGTACGTATCAAAAATTCAACAGCGCTAAGTTAAACAGCCCCCCGACGTGGACTGGACGCATGCAAGTGTATCATTCGTTTGCAGTTGATGCCAAATTTACTGTGCATAATGCATGCGTTTTGCAAATGCCTGGCGTTCCATGTAATTAATTTACTTTTGTGACGTGGCCGAAATTTGCAGCGCCACCACTTCCGTAACGTGAATGATTTAATTGTGTTAATTCCGGTGGTACACAACACTGGGAAAGCATATAGTGGCGGTTGTAAAAAGTAGCTACAACGAATTAGGAATTTATACTTGGTTGCAAACTTCCGGTTTCATCGAGCTTCTCATCGAGATGTAAGTGGTATGGGGGTTAATACTAAAGTATAACCTTAATTTGCTTGCGCGTTACTGGAATATGTCTGAAATAATAAACAATGTAGCAATTTTCTTCACTTCCGCTTTCTACAATCTCTTCCTCGCGAGTGTGCACGTTCTTCACGCTACCTGCACAACCGCCGCCGCCGCTAATTTGGTAGATGTTATCAAGGATTAAGGCGTTTGTTTTCCAACGGTTATGCTCGCAGCTCATCTGACGGGGGAGATCAAATTCTTATTGCAGACACAGATAGCGTTAAATTTCCGGTCTATATTCGTGGTCTACTTGCCTGGTTATGTAAGATAAGTCTGGGATTTACTCTTAAATCAAAAAGTGCTTCAAGTAATCTTTCCTTTTAATACAAGGAGATATAATTTCCCACCATTTTTTACTTCATGGTCACTGAATAGCCATGCTAAAACTTGTTTGAACATGTCAGAACAAGCATGGGATGGTTTTGGCAAGTTTAGGGTGCCACTGCAATGATGTTTTTGCAATTTATACCAACTAAATATTATCCGCATTTTACATGTTATGGTTTAAACAATAACTACAAATTGCTACTAAAAACTAATTAGAATATCTTTCATCAATTAAGAGTTATGCTAATTATCAGTATGTAACAGGAGACCTATTTGGCGTAAAGGTAATTTTTTGCTGCCCTTTGATCGTCCTACATAAACTGGCGATAATTTGAAGCTTAATTATTTCCCTGGGACTTATAGTTTCGTAGTAATTAACCTGGAAAAGTTAGTACCGACATAACTTCTCTCTTCCATTGAAAACTATTTGGAATGTTTTTCTGTGCTGATTATTCCTAAATTTGCAACGCATTTTACAACCCACCAAATGTTTCCTTTTTGCGTATGCAATTCCCAAAGATGTGAAAATTACAAACACTTTGCGCTAAAGAGAAGAAGTCGTAATGCGGCTCATATGACTAGCAATCCACTTTGGGCGCCCGTATTGCCGCTCCCATCATGCCCCCGACGTCTATCTGAGCATTTGCGTACAATATACATGAGTATAAGTGCGTTCCGGATAGTTGTTACAGCCGTCGGCGGCGGCGGACGCGTAAAGAGTGAATTTTAAATTAGTCTAATTAGTACTCTCTGCGATGTAAGTTAATGCCTCGTGTGTTTGCATCTGGGCGTAATTAGTGAATGTTACGATTCTGTGTCTCCTCCACTGGCATAAATAATAGGAAATGGTCGACTGTCAAAAATAATACGCGTAGAAAAATATGAAAATACTGCTCTTGTGTTACGTTTGAGCTCTTTTTGTGTCATTTGCTTTAGTCGAGAGAGCAAACACAATGGGACTCGATTCCCCTATTGGAGAATCCGCTAATCCTTTTTTTGTTCAACTGTAATTTAACATTGGTAAATATTTATCTTTTCGTATTTTCTCTAGTATCAATATTTTTAGATTGGCTAGATGTGGGCAGACGTGATGTTTTGTTTATCGAAGTAATCTGCGTTCCTTGTGCTGAGAAAGCAGCCCGAGGTTAGTCGGAACCATGCGCGCCGCCGGTCTCTTCCGGTTTGCTCATTGCTCCTTTTTTCTGCCCGCCTTGTGTCGTTTGTTTGCGCATGGAGCGTCGGAAAACGTAAAATTTAAAAAGTCCATTGTGTGTATGTGTATATCGAGGGGCAATTTCCACCCAGGCCCAATTTCGCCTTCTATTCCGGTCGTACCGACTGGAATTGTTGCCGTTTTTGAGCGGATGCGATAGCAAACAAAACGCGCTGGTTTTGAATTCAAACAAATTTCAACACACAAAAAGCTGAAGCGGATGAAATATGAAAAAGAAGTTTTTTTATTGCGAAAATGCGCCATCAAAGCGAACCTCTACTCAGGCAACTAGGACAAGGCTGATGTCTTTGATTGCCAAGTCTTTACGTCTTCATTTTATTTGCTTAAATTTGCGCAATTTTATTAAAAAAGTTTCAATTAAACATTTCATACCAGGAACGCTGAGGCACATAAAGTGCAACTATGAATAATTTAATTAAACCACCATTGTTTTATTTTCATTTGTGACGCGCGTGCGAAAATAAAATGATAAAAGAGAAAAGTAACATGGAAATAAATGGGCAGAAAAATTATATGCCCAACTGCGGAATACAAGGGAGGACTGCATTTCTAGTTGGTACATAATTGAAGGAAGCAAGGAATTTATTTAAAAAGGAAATTTTCAGATAAATGTTGAATTAATTAGGAAGTATTTCAAAGGTTGCATTTTTTATTCATATTTTTAGCTTAAACGTTATAGTGTGTGTGAATTCAAAAAAATAAGCGCCATCTATATTATAAGCTTTTGAGTATAGTATGCAACTTTTAATACAAATAATTACCGTATTATTACAATTCTGATTTTGTTGGACTAACATAATCTGTATCATTTAATTTTTATTTTCTTTACATGAAGTATGCATTTTGTTTCTCTATTATTTTCCCTTTTATTGTGTAAAAAGAAAGGTTACTTACTTACACTATAAATCAATTGCATCGAACGCTTTGCAGTGAGGTGAGTATTTTACTTGCAGGCGGCGAGCTTTCCACTTGACTTCAACTGCTACTCTTATTCAGAGATTACTACCTTTAGTGCCTTGTTACCCGAACTCCCAGCACCAATCTTGTTTGTGTGCTCTTGTCTCCGCAACTTTGCCCTCTAAAAAAAATGCCAGGTCCTTGTTGCAAGCTAAACTTGAAGTCCTTTCGTTTAAGTTAATTAGGATTCTTTCAAGTGGCGATACGCGCCAATGTAATCAGCAGAATAAATACTCGCGGGCGTGCGTCCAATGCGGAAATGCAGAGGGTAAAAGGATCCTTTGTTCTTTAAACGTACCGGAAGATATTGGCCGGGCAAATACGCTTCATGCATTGTATTTAATGAAGGCTTTTATTTTGCGGCGCAAAAAGCCGCAGTATCGATTAGGTATTGAAGATTTCCGCTTTTCCGTTCTTGGCAGCAAGTTGCGGGGACGTGATCACAATTTCACAGCAAATTCACTAAGCTTTGGCACAGCGGGCTTATGCGAGGAGATCCCAGATGGAAGCCTATTCTCTAGTTGGTCCCAGTTGAACCCAGAGAGTCCAAGCCTTATCCGCATAACATAACAATATGTTATTTGTAACTGTTATGAGGCATATTGGTTGACTCATGGCTTAACTTGATGATAAATCTGATCAGCTACCAAGTATCCCACAACTCTAGCAACCACACAATGTAATCCCCTTCATGCGAACTGACCTCAATCAGAGCTGGGACTTCCAGTATAAATTATCATTAATGGCGCGCTTTATTTCAGTGTGCAAGTTGCAATTTTGAAGTTATTGATTGCTGCAATTAGTTTGTGAATCGGTGCCGGGAGGCAACTCTGCATTGGACAGTTCACACACATTTTCGCAACATCCCAGAATGCACTGCGAGCACACTGCAATAATATCAACTAGGAAGCATCCTATTCAAGACAAAAAGCAAACAGCACTCGCGAGTGGAGCGCTTATGGTCTGGTTCGACAGCGGAAAAATCGCTTTCGGTTGTCATTGAGAAGCGGAAAGCTATCGGCCGAGCGCGCCGCTACTACGAAGAAAATTAAATCGCACCATAATGGACCATGGTAAGCGCACATGCGGCAAACAAAAGACTGGATATCGGAGATATTGAATGGTTCACATTCACGTAACCTCAGCCTCTATGGCATTTCCAGTGCGGGTGGTGGGGGAGGGGAGGGGTGGTTATTACGTGGCTATCATGGACATTACTAGCACTTCAGTGGTCAGGTAATTTACGTTGTGAAGATACGCGTGGAAATGGATGAGTACGTTTACGAATTTTGACATTCGATTATATTTTCCTATCAAAGTTTAATAGACTGACGTGGGTTACATTGTGTTACATAGTATTGCATTGTATTGATAATGGTTGTATTTATGAGGGGGGTTTAAATATCGATTAAATTTTGTACTGATGAATGGGTAAAACT
>JAODGC010003745.1:132654-152675 GCA_027574925.1 Ecitoglossa quadriceps | reverse complement strand
ATTGTATTGATAATGGTTGTATTTATGAGGGGGGTTTAAATATCGATTAAATTTTGTACTGATGAATGGGTAAAACTGCAAGGTATACCTATCAGTGGCTATAAATGTACACAACTCACAAGGCCGCATAACCAATTTGGAGTTATATGAAGAGTAAGGTGTAGTACTAATATTGTGACGTTTGAGTTTATCGATTAAATGTTTACGGATTTGATTAATTCCATACCGCGTGTAATCAGCAAGCAATAAGCTGTAAGGCTTTTCCGTAACGACCATACACGTATAATTCTTTAGTATTGTTGCATATAAGATAGGGAATTTATGCTCTCATTTTTCTTTGCTCTCAGCATAATGTGGTTTCCTTTAAGTACAAACTCCGAACGGGTTTTGAGGAAATTATTCCCAACGAGAATGATATATCCCTTACCATTCTTGCGCAATTTGTGCCATTGCACAGCACAAAATTTTGTCGCCATAACGTATAAATAATAAAAGTGTATCACACGTGCACCACGAATAATTCCAGATACATTCAGCGACCATCTTCATGAATAATAAAAATTCTATTATTTATGATTAAGAGCGTGATTTACGGCGTAATGCGCGCCGTATCCATGTACCATGCTGACGCACCGATATCGTCAGGATGTAATATCCTGGCGAGCATGATCAACGCCGTTTTTGTTCAATAGTCTTCTGTCGTGAGTATGTGTCGCGAGCAGGTTTCAATATTGCGCCATAAAAGCATGCTACGATCTGGCGCGTGATGAAGAATTGGCCGGAATCATAAAAATTGCACCGGAAGCAAGGGCCAGCGGAAGAAAACGCCAGGAATGCGGCGGAGCGTGGAAAAGCTCGCGGAATGCGACGATCGATACAAGCATGCCGGATGCTTATTAAAATAGTTAATGCAATGAATGAAAGCTGATTCATTTCGCCGAGGGAGGATGGATAAAGGTTGGATGCGAGGAGTAAATATGAAATATTCCGCGTGCTGGGCGGAAAAGTTTCGCTGATGAATAATGGCCAGATTATTAACGATCGAAAATCCCCCAGGCTTAGCGCAAACAGGCTGGAGCGCTAATTTGAGCCAGCGAAAAACGATAAACGATTGAAATTCATAAACTCGACGGCAATGCCATAGCCAGACTTAAGGTCGAGTGGGACTTAAAGAGGTGGAAAGTTGAAGTTTAACAATTTAAACCACATAAGAAATGCCGCATTTCTTCGAAGGAGTAGTTACACTCAAGACCCAGTGCATTCTCACTTGGCTACAGAGACATTCAACTGGGATTCTTGGGGAATATCACATGCTTAGTCGAAGGAGGATTTCTGAGCCAAGAAAGCAATCTTTGCGAGGAACATTATCCAACACCTAGTGGACAAATTAAGTTAAAATTTGACATGCATTGGTAGGTCAAATGGAGAAAGTTGCAAACACCAATAATTAATTCATTCACTGAAAACCCAAAAATAAACTTATCTTACTCTGCTAACCTTAGGAAATCCCATGTCAAAAAGTTAAGGCGACTGCAAATACCCGAGGATTTCCCATGTCCTTTCGGGATAATCATTGCCGTCGCGAGAGAGTCGACCCGTATCGAAATTCATAAATGTTATCAAAGTTTCACGAGCCGAACGGGAGCGTCGAACATGCGAGTTTTATTACTTCTAAAAAGTTTAGTCCCAGTCTCAAACCGACTTTATTTCTAAGACGATAGGAATAAAATCGACCTCAAGGCAACATGTCTTAACCCTTTGCATTGAGCGCATTCTACGCAAACTCCTTTACATATCATTGATTAATACGTAGTAAAACATTTTCGGACATCTATATAAAGTTACTTGAGAAAAACACCACCAGCCAAAATAAGAATAAGTGAACAATGAAATTGCTCTGACCTTTTCGCTTTTATTCTTTTTGCGTTGACCTCCGGTAATCTCCTCCTTTCTCACACTAGTATATCAACAAATATAAATCACGTTGGGCTGGTGCTGAGATTTTTTGTATGCACAATATTTCTCACGAGAGCGACTTTTCCCAGAGCGCAGGCGCACTCGAGCATGTCATGCGAATTTCGAGAGATCGTCACATCTCCCCTGAGGAGGTCTCCCGTGGGGGGTCACGATGTGCATCAAAAAGGGAAATTTAATTAATGTGCTTGGTGACCACGCTGTCGAATTAAATTTAATTGAATGTCGACTTAATGGAAAGAAATTCCAATCAACATATTCCTGAATGGGAATAAAAAAGCATCCGATAAGGATTTCCCACCATATTAAAGTAATTCGACTCCCTGGGTTTGTTCGTTGCTGAAGGCAGACGTAGAAAATTAGTTGTTTGACATTGATGGGTTATACCCTGAACTGTTCTACCAGTCTTCTAACGCCTATTTCAATGTACCACTTTAACCAGCTGGGTATGGGCACTGATCAATATTTGATCAATTTTTCAACACTCCACTGCTTTATGTACAATAGTCCTTATCAAACAGCGACGGCAGCAATTGGTGTTAACATACATACACATAGGCGTTAATTATTTAGCCATTAACGATGCGTGTTGCTGTTTGTCACCTTCGCACTCTATAAGGGCACATTATCCTCCCGACGCTTTCACCAAATTTCACTCCCTACGGTGATGTGCTGGAATCTCCGCTTGGGTTTATACTCGGTTAGTGCAGCATAAATAGCAATGATGGCAACATAACCGACTACAAGTGTGTACGTAGCATAAATTATTCTGACTTTGTTTACCTTTTAGTACTGCGAGAGTGCCTTAAAAGGGTTGCGCAGATGACAAGCCTCAAAATGTGGATGACATCCAGCAAACAACGTCGCGAAGGGCTCTTGCACGAATCCTAATGTTCCAAAGCTGGTGGCAATATTTTGGTGATATTTCAGAGATTTTCCGTATTTCAACAACGCACGGAGCGCGACTTGTCGGATGACGTGACATGATGTTGACAACCGGAAGCACTCTGCGGAACTCTCTCGACAGCGACAACTAAAAGCCGGGCCAAAAACATTGGCCTACATTTGCACAGCGACGACGCTGGAATGGGAATAACAAATTGTCTTTGGTTTGTTGCATAGTTTGCTATGAGCGGAATTCCAGTGTGCACGTCGGGAAAAACGAGGGCTTAAAAACACGCGTTTGCTATCCACCTTCTCTGGCCCAACTTCCCACACCTCCGCCCGCCGGCCAAGTTGGCGCAGCCCTCGAACGTGTGCTACATAAATCACGCTTTGATAAATTACGCCAAGGTTTTCTCTTTATTTGCAATAAATCCTTTAAGAATCCCGACGACAATTTTCGCTGCTTCGTTTTCGCCGGTTTGAAGACGAGGAAATTTTAACTAATCTGCGGCTTGAGGAGCGGAAAGGCAAAAAGGGCGGCTGATGCGCCAAAGTGGCGTTTCATGTTGTTGCCCTGAGGCGAGGCGAATAAATTTAGCCTACTAGCCTTCACAGAACTGGCGGCGGGGAAATTTACTGTACTGGAAATTGGAATGCAATCTGCATTGGAGAACTATATCAATCACGATGTGATTTCCAGAATTTCATTATAAGGGTTCATTTGCAATGTGGCAATTAATATCCAATGAGCTGAAAAGAGGTTTTTGATATCATCAAAATCCAGGAAACAACAATTTGACGTTGGCAATTTGCTTCTGGGAGAAATGACAATCATAAAATAGAGGCAACCCAATACCCACTATATAATATAAACAAATTTGTATACATTTAAAGTTAGATGCAATGTTTTTAACCAAAAATCGATTTTTTTTTAGTTTCTACAAATGTTGATGGAAAATTACAGCCCATGACGCTAATTTCCTCCACAGTTCTATAAAAAAGTGTATTTTTTCTAAGGGGCAATTGTAGGTATGCAATTTGCCTTCCATTTGCGAAGGCGCTCGCATGAAAAAACAGTGAAGTGCACGGAAAATTTCCGACTATTTTAGTACGTTTATTGGTAGCGCTTTTATTCGATTTGTTGCTACTGTATTGATAACTCGTAATAAACAAAAACGGAACTACAGTCCATTCCTATGGATCGATAGCGAATATCCCAATACAACTAAGATTCCATTTCAACACATCATCACTTATCCTGAATTCTTTTACGCGTTTTATTTGAATTTCTGATTGAAACTCAATAATTGCAAAAAACGGAATTCTTCTTCATGCAGCACAATACAATTTATAGTAGTTTGTTGGAAACGAGGTGCAAATTAAAAATTCACATCCCACCTCTGCTTCCTATCTCTCCTTCCTGCGATAATAATGTAAAATATTTGCAAGGGGCAGGAAAGATTTCGGCCGGTGCGGTGCCGAGAGCCCGATTACGTATGCCGGAAGGAAAGTGGGAAAAATATGAAAATTGCCGTGAGCGCACCAGATGCGTATCAGTACCGCGCAACCGCACAAAATACACAATGCATATTTTAGTGCGCAAATGTTTGCACGTTCCGACCCCAGTCACCGCAAGTATGCCGGCCGAGCAAATTAAATTCTGTATAATCAAAGATGATTTTTATTTCGCCACGCGACACAAGTAAATGGATGCGTGCTGGAATCACAGGAATTTGTCCAATTGGTAATAGATGAAATTTCGGATGCGCAAATACCCTTTCGCTAATACTTCATGTGACTGCGGCTTGGGGAGAATGTGAGGAATTTAACAATTGAATGGTCTTTAGATTTTGTTGAAGCCCAGCACAATGTGACGACGATTTGAATACGCGCCACTAGTAGGTGCGCGATTTCATAATGCGAAAACGAATCCAATTAACTAGACAAATAGGGGTCCTAATTTTGGATTCAACATGGGGATTTACCCTCATTTGGATGCGACGTTTTTAACTTGCCTCCAGGGCGTTATCAGTCGGATAATCCTCCTTACTATGTGCAAAAACTTTCGCATATTTGTTGGGTATTTTAATGTTGGATGAAGTGATGATAAAGGATGTCTTGTTGGATTTACGAATGGAACGCGGGCGGCTAGTCAAATGTTTGTTATTAATTATGAAAGGGTTAATTACTTTCAGCGATATAACAGAGAGAATTTTACAACTCGGTTATGAGGTGCGCGCGCGACGAGGGTTAAAACCCAAGTGAAAAATTTCCATTTTCGTAACAAGATCTACTTCAGACCGTTGACAGAAAAAAGCTCTGGACGTGTGCTTAGAGAAGTCGAAATCCAACCTGAAACGAAAATGAAGCGGTTTTCCTAACACTGCCGCCAATAACATGTTTGCGCATCGCGGGTATTGGATACCCGCCAGTTTAATTAATGATTTAATTAACTCCCGCGTTACGGTTAGCCACAAAGCGTCAGGTCTCAGTTTGACTGAGACTTATGGGTGCAAGGTATCAAACATTCTAGCAAGATGAAGAGGGTTTTAATCTTGATAAGTGGCGGACGAAAAATTACCTGGTTCTTGGTTTTTGCGCACATCATTGCCGTGGATTTAAAGTGATCCTTGAAGGAGGTCATCTCTGCACGTAATTCTACAAGTTGTGCTTCTTGCTTGGCATTCTGTGCTCGTGCAACTTCCAACGCACGGTTGAGATCTCCCACGTCTGTTCGCAGCAGGGCAAGCTGACCATCGACACGTTCACGCTCCACCAAGATAGCGGTGGAGTTGATCGTCGTCTGAACTTCCGCCATCTCAGTACGTATCTCTTGCATCACATTCGAGAGCCATTTCAGTGTGAGATGATCATTTTTCTCCTGATTGCCGCTGTGATGCTGATCAGTCGAGTGGGCTTTGTGAGGAGTTCCAGTACGCAGTTGCTCCATGTCCATTCTGCAAAACAATTAGAAATGCAATTACAGTTCAGATGGTGGCACGTTTTCCAATAATCGTAAAAGAAAATTCCGTCTCGAATTTCGAGCATAAAAATTCCAACTGGGGGCTGGACGACGGGAAGCGATTCCGGCGCACGATTTACATAAAGTAGGAAACAACTAAACGATATGCTGGTTGCGTGTCAATGAAAAAATAGTTTAACTGCCATGGGAGGGACAATAAAAAAGCCCACCACACACTGCTTGCTAACATCGCTGTTAATCAACATTTGAATATCTACCCAATGCGCAAATTAGTGGAAACAACAAGATGGAAGGAGATGCACAATATGCTCACAAACAACAACATCCCTCAAGTTTCAACAACAAGCGACAAATGATGGCACATCGATCAATCAATCTCAACACCCTGAAGTAAATTTCCGGATTCTAATTTGTTCGTGATTATTAGACGATTTCGCAATATTCACATATGATAAGAGTGGACGTGAAACATGCAATTGGGGCATGACTTACAACTCTGTCGGTAACAACGTGACTGAAATAGGTTAGGTTTGCTTCTTAGGTTTGCTATAGGAGTTGCGAGCACGTAGTGCCTATAAATGACGATGAATATCTAATGCAATGAGGTACAACTAGCACGTGTGGTATCAAATTTTTATCGAATAATTTACGTCTAGGTTATATCAAGGAATCATCAATGTAAAATATCCCACATATTTCTCTGGCATAGACGTGTTGTTGATCGTACTAGTGATTTCTCATAAACACCACCGAGAATTTCCACTGCCTTAGGTAAGACAAGCGACACGTTCTATTGACACTGATGAAATTGTGCCACAACCTCATCTAACCTCAAAATTGAGCTTGTTAACACGCAACGAAACAGGCAACAACTGATACCAACGCAGAGTTTGCATCCCTGCGAATTGGGGAAACTTTCCTCGCTTGACTGGCTTTTTAGTCACGTGTAGAGAGCTTGTAAGAGCTTTTATAAGCACGTTTGATAATGCTGTTATATCTACGTTTTTACTACCAAGCTAGTGAATACTTTCACAACCAATTTACCTACATTGGAAGCACACCAACGCAAAGATTGCCAGAAAGTGAACGGACAGGGATGATCGTACTGGATATGAAAACATGAGTGATAAGGAGAAATATATCCCCAGCCTGTCTGCGCACAGGTGCTGGTGTTTGCACGGGAGGAGTAAGCTAGTAGTAGGTGCATTTGCTAAGTGTATGCGAGGTGAGCGGCGGCGACGAGCGCCCCCGAGCCATTCGGGTTAATTAAACAAACTCGGAAAGCTTTTCCTGCGCGTTCTCGCACTCGAAGGGCGCGTTGTCTGCGCGCGTGCTATCTACTCACACCGCCTCTGGCCAGCTAACCAAACAAGTCCACGCTAGTTGAAGGTAAAGGACTTTTGAGTATTTGAACATTTGAGGATGTGAACAATTGAAGGTCTCTAGGCTCAAGTTGGAGGAGACTTAAATGGAAAACTAGATGCGTAGGTAAATGAGAAAATCTGTTTTTTAATACAGACTGCAGATTTTTTTGCAAGGAGAGAATCGCAGGTATTTGGTAATATTGATTGTTTCCTGTGGAAATATTTACTTACTCAAAATATTTGGCGAAAAATTTTGCAACAGGGTATACATAATATTAACATGAATAAGGTTAAATGGGTATTTGGCCAAAACAATTGATATATTGTTTAATTAATTGATTGTTTTTATGTTTTTTTATGTATGCAACTATTTAGTCAGATTGAATATAATGTAGGCAACACAGCTAACAGAGTTCTGAACTGATTTCATTAATTTACAAAAAAACTAAATAATAGTATGAATTCTTTATATGGAGAATCAACTTAATATTAACTAAAGTTTACTTGTTTAATTGACTCACAGTTGTTTATTCTATATTTTCTCCATTTATAGCATATTCACTAGAAGTACTCAAAATTTCTCAATTCAATTTATTTGACAAATAAAACAGCCCTCCTTAGGGAAATTAAACCCTTCCACAAATTGGCAATAAACTAGGTTATGACCAAATTAGGAATTTAACGCCTGTACGTGATTGCATCGTTTTGAAAGTCAATATTTCTCAACTTTTGTATCAACCAGCGCTGTTTTTTTAATTTTTGCATGTGTCACATGCAGGATTGTTCTGCAGTTTCCTGCAAAAATCAAGTAGAGCTATGTATGCGTCGTAAATGCAAGAAATCGCCCAGTTTTCTTTCGCGGCGGGGCTTTTAATTAAGCGACGACCATTTACTTTCACCGCTCCAGCAACCAGTCACACAATGCATGACCTCACCATGGTATTAGATACTAAAAGCTCCGAGTTTATCTTATGCTCGTGCTTAGGTTCCTAAACACGTTGGTGGCGGCGGCGACGACTGCGAATAGTGACACATTACGAGGTGTATTTTACGGTTATTGTGTATGTTATATATGTGGGCGTCGTGCAAAAAAGAGTTATATATGCGAAGGATAAAGGAGTTTCTCTTGTTGCGTTGGTAATCTACGGATTTGATGGCGTCGAATTTAGAAAATTGGTTTCAAAGAAAACACTAGTTAATTAGGAAATAAAAGCTGACTGTTTAATTTATGTTTGGGGTTATTGTTTGCTTTTTAGGTGGAATTAGTTTTCCCGAGTGGTGCATAAAAACGCCGAGTGAAACAAATGAAAATAAGAAAGTAAAATGTGCGATTTTTTTGTTTTTTTTTTAACTGGGCTGTTTTTTCCCCTCGTTATCCCGGTGGTCCTTGGGACACAGGGAGGCTAGTCATGGCATTTTAGAGTCGTCGAATTAACTAATTACTTTGTCTCGCAAGTTTTTCCTCTTTTTGCTTCTGCCTAACTTTTTCTCATGACAAAAAAGCATCTCAGTAGGTCTCACTGAATTTTCTGAATTCGTAGCATCATTAAAATGTATAAATACAGCACCAGTCTTTGTCTCACCTCAAGCTGCGTATTTCTTCGCGGACATCAACAAGTTCCTGACTTTTAATAAGTTTCCGCCGCATGTGCTCCTCGATGTTCTGCAGGTCCTCGCGACGTCTTTCTAGCAGCACAGTCACCTGTTTACCCAGCGTGCGGAGCTGCGAGCGCAGATCGCCGCCGTCTTCACTGACACTGTGTGTAGAATCCTCGGTGGCAGCGGCACACGCGACAAGCGCGAGGAAAAGCGACGCGAAACGACACCCACGTGCGACGTGCATGGCGGAGCGATGGTGCGGCGACTGGCTTGTTGAGGGCCAACGGTGGCCGTTAAATACGAAGGGAGGGTGGAATGCGCGTGCGCTGCGTTTTGCACCTGGACAGGTGCTACGAACGGAACTGAAGCTGAGGACAGGAGGACTGACGACGGTGGAGGTATTTTATTTACCAGCACTTGAAAGAGATACAAATATAAGAAGCGATGTTAAGCCGACGGCTGCACATGGAGAGAAGAGAAGCACAATGTTGAGGTTAATGGGGATTAGTTCAGGCAAAATGCGCTTTATTTTTAATTTATTAAGCCTTAAGTTGTAGGAATTTGGTTCGGAATACTGTATTTTGTTACTATTAACATTCCCAACATTTGGATACTGTTAAATTTACTAGATCACTGCTGAATTATCTAACAAATAAAATTTCCACTTTGTTTTCCCATTAATTTGTACTACATTGCAATTGCTCTTTCTCCAATCAGAAGTTTTCCATTAACTGTTTTAGGTGCATACCAATACGATATAATGCAGACAACCTACTTCACATGGTGGAAATCCGTGTCAAAGTGTCAAGTGAAGTGGGTTGCCTATATTATTTCGACTTGGTATGAATTTATTAAATCTCCCTGTATTCCCCCAATAGTACAATTTTGATCGCTCTTCATAAATTGCAGCTTGAACACTTGCAAAACGCCACAATAAAAAAGAATCCTTATAATATAAAGACTCGGTGGTCTTTTACGGCATCGTTAACTAGCAAAGTGCTTCAATGAAGCGCCCTTTATTGGTCCAGCTTGGTCTTGTCTCATCCAGTCTCTTCATCCACTGCTTGGCTTCCTGCCTTCTGCCGCTTTGTCACCTTGCGCTCGCTCCTCGCGGCTTATTTATTTGCACCCGCATCGCTTGTCCATGTACATTCGCGTTTTAAGCCCTCATAAATTGCTAAATGATGTGTGCGAGCACTAAAAACATGTGCATAAACGCCGTACATGACGCACATTAACATGCACATGCTGGCTGGGTCTTCATTTCATGCATAGGGAATGCACTTAGTAAGCCAACTAAGCCCCGGTATGATACATAGTGGAAGTCGTTTGAGGGTATCGAGGACTTTGAGTACATTGTGCTTTGTGTAGGTAGCTTATACTTGCTAGTTTTGAATTGTGGTGGTTTGGTGGAGATGAGGCCCGATTTTGCATAGTTCCAACTGGAGGTTCTACTATTCCGTAAAAAGTCCATGTGTGATCTTGCGGGTGATGGGAATATGGGTACTTGCAACCAGATGTGAGCTTAACCTGTTGCTAGGAGAAATATTTGCTAGTTGGGCAGTGGGGAAGTAATCTGTGCAAAACCTGCAGAAAGGAGTTTAAGGTCTTTGAAATTTGGTGCTTTAATATTTAACATCGATATAAGACTTTGGAAAGTTGGTTTCTTTAGTATGTAGTAGTTGTTTGGCCACAATCAATTTTTAAACAACATTTAAGAGTCATTCAGTCTTTCTCTACTTCTACTGTTGTCTTCATTCTAACCATTCTATACTGTCTGCAATTGCGTCGTAGTTTCTTGATGAAATAATTTACGGTTGACTTAATTGAACTTGAGGTTTGATATTTAAAAAGAATACTTGAGGTCTTTTCAATCGTATAGCATAATCTATCATTTTCTAGCTAGAAAATATTTTCGTCAGATGGGAGATGAGTATGATAAGACTACTCCATGTAACACTTGCAGAAGAGGTTAAGGTTCATGGATTTCACTGTTTTAATTATTAACAAAAGTAGTAGAGATGTAATAAAAGCTCAGTCTAAAAGTTGCTAAAGTTACGTTATTTAGTCGGCTCACAATTAATTTTTAAACAACATTGAGGCGTCATTCAGTCTATCTCTTCTTTTACTATTGCTTTCTCCATCTTTTCTTTATCTTCCTGCAAACGAGTGTCTTTCATTTATTTTGGAAAATAGATTTAATGGAGTAAATTTACTGAAGCATTTCAATTTTTTCGGTGAAATACTTCCTTCTACATCTTGTTGAATTTTCAGCATGATATAAGATTAGTCTGACATATTTGTGGGCTGGACAGAAAGTGCTACAATGTTGCACTTGTGCAAGAATGTCGAATTATTGAAATTCAATGTTTCACTATTTTAAAGCGATAGAAGAAGATCTGTAAAGAATCATGTTTAAATTATTTTTAATTTGGTTGTTTAGTTCAGCTACAATTAATTTGCCAAGAAAAGTTGCCGACTCAGTCTATCTCTACATCCACTATAGTCTTCTCACTTTTTATTCCGTCCATGTCTATTTATTTCGTGGCAAAATATTTGCAATCGAACCAGTTGAGTTAGTGATATAATGTGATAAAATATTCCTCTGTCAATTTGAAATTTGTTGGAAATAATATTCTTGTTATGAATACAAAGAAAAATGTTGTTTTGGATGACAAGTACATTGCTCGTAAATTGGCATCCCCAGTTTATTCATTCTATGCGTTGGTAGCACGAAATTTTCTATTAAATTTCTAAATCACTCGTGTCTTACACGATTATTCAGTTTTCTGTAGGTACAATAAAATCACTTTCTTACATCTTCAACTTTTTACTACCTTCTCCTCATCTTTATTTTTACTTTGCTCTAAGAAAAACAAATCTAAACCTAATTAAATATTAAGAATTTATCAAACATTTTAAACAACTTTTCTGAATTATAAAGATAATATAAGCATTATAGAAATGCTTTAAGAACACAGAACTTGTGGCTTTGTTTAGCATAGTTAAACAATCAGCAAATAGCTTAATAAGTTTCCATCATCATATTAGAAAAAGTGCGAAAAGGAAATCCATTGAGAAATACAACCGACGGTCCATTCGCAAACTGAAAAGTAAATATACTAGTGTTAGATGTTGTAGAGTCTGTATGAATTGCGCTACAAAGAGATTCGCAAAAGTAATTACGTGTGGCGGGGGCGGCGAATGCGACACGCGCGACGTAAATGCGCATCGCGACGGGCACGAAATTAAATTAGATCTGCTGGCACGCAGTGTACGAAACGAAAGTGTCATCTCGCTTTTTACCACCCAAGCAGGAAATTTTCCTCTATTGTACATTGGGATGTAAACGTGTATAAGTTCGATGAAAAATTTGTAATTGGAGGTGCCCTCCTTCGTCTTAAAAATTTTAGCCTTTTGTGTGTAATTAAGTAGGTAATGACCAAGTGGAAAAATCCTTCTGTGTATATTTAATTCCTGCAATCCGACTTCCGTTTGAGACACACATTGCTTCGAAATGCCGACATTTCAGATCTTTAATTAAAATGTATTCAAGTATTTGAAACGCTTGCCAGTGTCACATGCGGCCACATCGTTAGTCTTTTTTTTCATCAGCCTGGAATCTTCCAGCAGGAATTTACGGAAGCGCATGAGCCACAATCTCAAACCAGCAGGCAAATATGTACAGGGTTTTCATGTTGGACTCAGATTTTAAGTTGAATGCATCTTTACCAACTGCTAAAAACTAGAACGATGCAAACACAAAAAAGCGTTTGCCATAAAGTAAAATTTTCTTAGATGAAAAACGAGCATGGATATAGTCGTCTTACACTCGCAAATTAAATAGCCAGCTTTGCTGAGTTTGCCAGAAAAAAATCTGCACCAATTAATTTTTTACCTCCACTTTTGCAGGCGTTGCGCTGACAGTCAGCACTTTTGCTTCACAATTACGGCGGCACAAAGACATTTCCATGCCAATTAATTGTATTTCTCTGGGGTACCAAGCGGTGAATGAGCAGCATGAAAGTTTGATATCATTGGATGGCAAGCCATACTTGGTTTGCTCAAAGAGTAGATTTTCAACTGCTCAGCTTTGCTAACTGACTCCTCTAATTTTTACATTCGCAGCATTACGATGATTTTCATTGTCTTTTAACCACCAACCACATAATACTCCAATAGTAGTCTCTGCCTCCGGTTGTCATCTTTGGAATGATTGTGAGCATAAAGCAAATCCACACTGGAGTGCATTTAATGAGGAGATGTTATCGGAAGAGATTTGAATTTTACTGCCGAATTTCCCGTCTGGATACCTAAACTATTTGCTTGTTAGGGGCCCAGAATACGCCCTGTTGTGCACTTGTACGCATATAATCCGCCTAATCTTTTAAGACACTCCTAAACACGTGAATTGCAGAGAGAGGAATAAATTGGGTTAAATCTATTCCATCGCGCGGAAGGAAACGAGAGGAAAACTTGTTATTATAGTCCTGCGGATAGCGCTAACCTGCAAGTGTTTTGCCGTTAATCGCTTTAGTTTCAATCTTGCCATCTTTATTCCGATTGAAGTTGAATAGGCAAATCTTAGTAATTACTGGCATTCAAGAGAAGGAAGTAATTATAGAGTCTCAAGTGAATTTTTTTTTAAGGAACTTAAGCCGTGAGAATATTCTTTAGGGTATTAAATTACTTGTAGTAGACATACGCATGGCCACAGGGCAGATATAAATCATTTTTAAAGTGATTATACGCGTTGATGGCCAACATATTGCCCAATTTTATTAAAATTGAATTGCAAAGTGAAATTATTCCAAAATTTCAGTATTCAATTATGGGAAGAAATAAAATAAGCTAATTATAGTTTGTGTCACAACAGTGTTAAAGAAGATACATCTTGAGTTATATGAAGAAGAAAAAAAAAGAAGAAAATATTCTGTAACTTAATCCCTCGGGGTGGAAAATTGGCCACTGCGCATGCCAATTGGTCATTAGTTAGTATTTTTAGTGTAAATGGACTTCACACGTCCAAAGGCATATAGTACTCATTTCTATTTGCTCGATTTTCTCAAATATTAAAGAAATTAAAAATAAAATTCATTTAAACTAATTTGCTTCCAAATAATAATAATTCCAGTAGAAGACATATAAAATAAACACAAGTGACACAAAAAAGCATTCTTATCAAGTCCAATCGTTTCGTTCTCAAAGTCATTGTCAATTGTTTACTACCACCGACAATCTTGACCTTGTCTCTTGTGTGGCTTAGTTAGCGAATCGATCGACGTGGTTCTCATCAACAATATCCACGCTTCTGCACTGGTCTATTTTGATACAAAAGCAGTTCTCAGGTTAACAATACATTCAGTTACACTTAACCAGTTCAATTGCGCGTGTCGCATTTTTCAAATGTTGAACATTTTTTATAAAAATTTCCATCAGACGTGATTAACTAATATGGACTTGTGTCGGTATGAAAATGATAGTGTTCTTCCTCTCTCTTCCTCGTCCTGATGGGGGAAAACGAAAAAAGGTTAGATTTTATTATTTCACTAAAACGATAGTATCTCATAAGTGGGAATTGCATTCCGCATGCTAAGTACGCCATTAAATTTTTATTCAGCATTAGTTACACTCGACGATTAATTAAATAAATTCCTTGCTGCTGCTTTTACTAGCAGCGCAATCTGTGTCCTCTCAAGGCCAATCTATGAAGAAATGTGTGCTTAGCGTGAAAATTGGTATTAGCCCAAAATGGAAATCGGTTACCTCTTGAGAAATACAACTTGTGGATACACCATACATATGCTGATGAGAAATAGCAAACCGGATTTGTATATTTGAGATGTTTTTCTACTATTTTTCACAATTATCTGCCTTATTTTTCACTAATTCTTCCCGGATGTTGTTAAGGGTTTAGGTGTGTGGAATTATTTTTATTCACGGCTTGAAAATGCCCCATTAAACGCACAATTTCTCTCGCTTTGTAATTGTCAAACATTGTTTCCATTTCACGCCCTCAATGTGCATCTTCTTCCACGCACAGGTGAAAATACACAGCTATTTGTTGCAAAGGGCATGGTAAACATCAAAGCGTGTGTTTGCTCTGATGCTCATTCAATTGCAAGAGGGCTAAAAGGAAGTTAAATCCTGGTAATTTTTGTGTGAATTTTCCATCAGCTGACATAACCTAACCTAAAATGGAGAGTCTTATAAATGCCAACCAACGGCTTGGCGCAAATGGAAATAGTGCCAAAGCCCAAGGAGGTCCTTGCGTTAAATATTGTGCTGTGTTTATTGCCGCGATGGGGCGGGCAACAACGAGCATTTGTCACGTGCGGATATCAAGTGTGTCGAGCGGCGCGTTTAAATATTTATTCCATACGTGACTGGCAAACGTGATTTTTACCTTGGTATAAAAATTTCAATGCACGTGGAAGGAAATTCACGCAGTGAGGGACAATATATTTCCTAATATTTGTAAGCGACACCCACTGCAATATATTTGCCATCACACTTGAGAAGCGTTTCATATTTTTGAAAAATTGCAGCCAGTGCGCGCGCAACCATAAATCACTTAGCTATAAATGATTTATCGGAACGGAAAAGTCGTTTGACATCTTTAAAACATCGCTCCCACTCATCTTCTACCTGCAATAAACTCACTGACGAGCCACATAAACCGTGGTCAACATCGAGAAATGCTGCGTACGACAGCTGGGTAACAAATGCTTTTGCGCATCTCTACCTTTACGCGTTTTCGGGTTACCACGTCCGAGATTCCACTTTCTGCATGCACCCGCTACAAATCCCGGCATTCCACTGGAGGAAGCCGCACAAGTTTCTGGAATTGGCCGGACTGTATCCGCAAAATAACCTACATTGCTGCGGCATGCTTCGGGGCACTGCATTAAACAGTGGCAATGACAATCTTAGCTCTCTAGCTGCTTTTACGGAAAGCCAACGAGATACTTCAACCTCGAATGTGCAACCCGAAACATTGCTAACCCCTAAGGAGCATGATGAGGAACTTGGGAAACTTGTATAACAAATAATAATTTTACTAGAAGGAAGAAGATTTTAGAATTTTGTAGGGAATATAATATTATTTATTTCTAGAATTCACTTCTAGGTTGGATATTAAGAGTGATATGGAAAAGAATTACCGACTGATATTTTTTTGCTTTACTTCCGGTTTTTGGGTATGGAAAAGTATCAATACATTTAGACATGTCTTAATGGAAAATTATGCAAAGATTGAATTGTTTTTAGTTCTGAGTATCATACTCGGTAAGATACTTTTTGTTGACTTCTGGAAATTTGAGCTTAATACAAAGTTTTTCTAAATCTCCAGTTTAGATTTACTTCCGTTTTGGCAATTGTACTTCCGCATATGATTTTCCCTTCTTTCCTTCTTCACTCGTAACTGTCGTTGTCATAAGTCATCCTTGTTTTGTGGATTTTTAAATTGTAAAGGTACCGTTTTAGTTCTTTGTTCTTATCGTGACGAATACCTAGAGTGTCTCGAAGGTAGTAGCTAGAATGGAATAATATCGCACCGGGTTTGAATCTTAGCAAGAAAAAATGACAATTGTCCTCGTTTTCTTCACGTAGGAAAAAAATATCCAAGAATATGCTGCGAAAATATGGTAAAGCAAAGTATATCTGATTTTCCTCCATCCTTTTTACTGTCTCCTCTCATTTCACTTTTGGGAATATTTCGCTCTGCTTGCATATTCCTTACAGTACCTTATATCACCTCTAGCATTTGGGTTGTTTTTGGGAATGTTTGGTTTTTTACACTTTTATTAAATTGCGCGGATAAATTAAATCCTGTTTTAAAATGCTGTCATAATGCAATTTCTCAACCGTGGGGAGAAGTCGAAAAAGTTTTGATGGAAGTTTGGAAGCATAGCGCGCTGGGAAGGAAGCAGATGAAGAAATAAGATTGTTTTTCTACTATGAGCATGCAATATGCATCCCACTTAGTATGTAGATTATTGCACCTGAATGTGTTACCCAGGATGGCTGCATAGTGCCCACGAGATTTGCGCCAGCAATTCGGGAAATTCAAACACCATTCGGTGCATTTTCCACCTGAAAACATAGTTGGGATAATCGCGCTAAACATTCTTGTTGCGAGAATGCAACAAAGTGCTGCTTTAGTGTTTGGAGTAGTTACAACTAAATAACAATTTGATACATTTATTCGAACATGAATTCAAATAATTTTGTTGCCATCTAAATGTTAAGATGAAATATGCATAAATTTAATACTTGGGTGCAAAAAATGCAATCTCCGCTTTTTTTATGTTGGCATTTCCTTTTGTTTGGAGCTGTGTTTGTACATTCACACATTTTATTGCATTTTCAAAGATCAGATGGGGTGGAATTTAGTGCATATTAGGCTTGTGCTAAAAAAAATTCCGCTGCAAATTGGCTAGATTAAATCTGGAATTGAAATTTTAATGGCTTTTCTTAGATAACACTGCTTATTATGTTAAGTTTTATGATGAGTTGAAATTGTTGTTAAATGGAAAACAGGAAATGAACAAGAAATAGGTTCAAGTGAAAGAAAAAGCTTAACAATCAAATGGCTGTTATTGACTGTAATAAAAAGTGTAATATTCGAAATCTTACTCTTGTAGAGAATTTTCTGGAAAAATATTTACAGAGGTGCACTTGGGTTTATTAATTATATTTGCCCATGTATTTGTTGGGACAATTTCTTTATTTTTATTAATTGTTTCACACCTGGCTGCTTAGACTCCTGGGGGCCATTCACACATGGTTCTCTTTTAAGGAATAAACAATAGTAACCGCCTCCCTAGCACACTTAGCAAAATGCTGGCTTGCGAGTTGGCAGATCGTGGGTTTAAATCCTTTCTAACACTTCCGTTGGGAGCGCTGCACTTAAAACCGAAGGGAACTCTGAATTCTCCTAAACAAACGGTCCAGCTACCGGCACATAGTGGTGGGCGGTTGGGTACGGTGTCAGTGTATGATTGGCATGGGTATCAGTATGTTCACATGGTATATGATTCATATGAATCCTTACAATCGGCACACTACGGCTACGGAGGGGATAAGAATAATGATGATCATGACAAACAACACTGGGGGGGGTGTCTAGTGTGTGTTTTCGCATATCTCCGTAAATTGCACTAGGGGAGAGTCTGGTGTATGAAGATCCTACACTTGACATCCTCTACTCTGGAATCAAACATCAGATGTATATTTTGTTTGAGGCATTGCTTACAAATTGAAGTTGTAAATCAATCCTGAATCTTGTCTTGTAATCAGTATTAATTTATCACTAATTGTCACTTTGTTAGTTGTGACTTCATTTCAATACATTCCAGTGTACTTTGTTACTTTTGCCAGATTCACAATACGAGGATACAAATAGACCATTCCATCGATATATCAAAGTGGAAGTTCGAGGCAGTCAAAACTTTGATAAACAAGGATTTTAGTTTGACAGGTGTCAAGTACACAAGTGCCCTCTACGTTGTACGTCACTTTCACAATTTTCTTCTCCTCTATCTACCTATTATTCTCCAAGATATTCTCCAAGGTTTCTGTTAGCACAGTTGTCATATTATTGAACTTGTACACTACCCACCTGCTTTTATTTTCGCAAGACTCAGGAATTTGAATGCATGCAGATGACACTTTTTGACATCACATGTGGACAGTATATCTCCCATCTCCCTTTTGAGTTCGATTTTGTATTGGAGATCAATGGTTCTAATAGTATATGATTGGATATGGAATTATTTTCGAGGAAAGTAACTTGCAGTAGATGTTGTCTGTGCGGTGGTGGAGTGTCGACTGTCATACAGTTTCCAGGATTCGTAGCCATTAGACCACGGTGTTTTTGTGGCGCTAGCGTCGGAGACGTGAAGATCGCGAGTTATCGTGCAACTTCGCAGATGTTACGAATGCGCGGTTCAAATAGACGACACTCGCGACACAATCGCAGGCATTGCTTACTAAATTAATTCAAATGCATCCAGGTAATAAGCTTAAACTTAAGTTATGATGAGTATCTAAAGAATCAGTACAACATTTCAATTATCTTGATAAAATGTACTAAATAACACGTATGACTGTAGCGTGAGCGTTATGTCGTTTACCTGCAACGCTTCGACATGTCACTAAAAAAGATCAAGTTTCACGACCGTCTCTTTGACAACTCCCACCCTCAAAATATTCGACAATATATGGCATCCAGTTTAATTGATCGAATTGATTCCAACATAATTTCAATATAAACACACCGCGAATACCAATATTATCTGCATGTGACGCGCCGCGTGTAGATTTCGTTTCATTAATGAACGCTCGGCTTGCAATAGGCGCGCAAATGCTACAGTTTTAATTGAATTCTCATCAATTGTGGGGGCGGTTAGCAACGTGTGCAATCCGAGTTGGAATTATATCGTCGCTTTTACGCGTTGATTGATTGACTGCTTGTCAATTAGCTGGTGTCGTATAAAAATTCGACAAAGAATATTTCAATTCATTTCTTTTAAATTATTCTGAAATGCGTCAGTCGTTTGAATTGTTGTGATCGATGTAATGGAGTTTTTTGGGTAAATTTCCAATTTTATTTATTGCGTTCATTTATTTTTCACATTTATTTATTTTCCGTACCAGCAGACAATCCATTTGTATATTTATAAAATATTTAAAATAATCCCTATTTTTAAATGGATACCTTTATTAAATAATTATATTACCTATTTCATGTTTTCCGTATTTCCTTTTGTTCTCTATGCCACTTTCTATTCTATGCATGCCCGACTTGTTATAGATATAATATCTACCTACAACAATGTGTATATATTTTGTACATAATTATTTCTATAAACAAACAGGATTTGCGCCGAAAGCACTCACCCAGACATGAGATTAGCGCGAGTCTGGTGAATGCGCCGGGCGCACATAAACCGGCGGTAATAAATAAACCATGCTTACGATGCAGGATATGAGCACGTGTGTACATGTAAACGTCCTGCCTGTCTACAGTGATGCACGTGTTATTATGAAAAGGGAAATAATGTGCTCGGCTAGCAAATATGGGTGTTTTTGAAGGGTGCGTAGTTTGTAAAATTAAACTGATGTTTATCGAAGACTTACGCTTAATAATATAAAAGAAAGAGTGATGATACAGGTTGAGTAATAAAAAAACTAAAGCTTATATTAAGAAAAAA
>JAODGC010003745.1:116323-130766 GCA_027574925.1 Ecitoglossa quadriceps | reverse complement strand
TGGGCGACCAGGGAGATCCAATATGGTGTCGGTTTATCACCGACAGACTGGTATAAAAGAGATAAGAATAATGATCATTAAACGCAGGTGGGCACCTATATCATTTACTGATATAGTTAGTAAAACAATTTGGGTCTCTAGCAATTTTATTAGTCATATTAAATATAATAATACAAGTTTTTATTCATTTGTTTGTTTCGAGCAAGAGAACTCTAGAAAGAACATGTCAAGACAAGTCTAGTGAAAAAATTCCTTCCCAGTTGCTGAGTGGACTGAATGTGACTAGGTAGGCAACCCACAGCACATAAATAGAAAATACATGAATGACATTAAATGAGTAGGGAATTAAAACCAACTCTGTATTAAAAAAAAAATTACTACAAGGAATTCATTCAGTCTTTGATGATTTGAACTCAATCCAACTTGTACATTTTTAAACTTTGGCTGCTAAGTTAAGATATTTCACTCGCTTTATACTTTTCATATGTCAATTTGTCCCTTATTTAAGTATTTGAAAAACTGGTTTGTCATGCATAAATGTTGCGTTTAATGTAAATAGGAGCAATGTAGATAATGAACGTTTAGTAATTATTTGGTCTGAAAATGGTGCTGATAATATACCAACACGATAACTAAATTATTGCGCCTCTATCACAGTACTGGGTGCGGTGCGTATGAATGCGTGGCTGGCAATTTACAATTTGGATTGTAAATATTATCTTTGAGTTTACACACGGCGCGAGGCACTCTCCTGGCATATCGTGCATAAAGGCATTAGTTGGTACTTACCATACGCTCGAGTGGATTTTCCCTCTGTTTGCCACTATATGCGCCCTGCCATCACATTGCCATACCAACTGTTATCACCACGTAATTCGTCATTTGTGTGGAACCACGCTTAGCTTGCTTCTTCTCATCTGAATGTTGGAAACGAATTAAATCTGGTGATTAAGAATATTTCTAGTTACTATCTCATAATGAAACATGCTGCCTGATGATATTGAGTAAGTAGGCATTAGTAGTGTTAGTGATCTTTTAATGCCATGTATTCTTTTATCGTATCATTCAGTATACTCTTGGTTTTCATCCTCGCATTACACTTCGGGGAGGCAAAAGACGCAGCCAGTGTCTTGCTCGCATTGTGCTCACTATGTGCAAATAGAAGAGCAATGCATGCTTGGTTAATTGCACTTGCCCGCCGCCTCCTGCGCTGGTATCAGCAGCATCCATCTCCGACGCGCGTGGGCGGCGTATCATGCGATATTAATCATTTTCCGCTGCGACGGCGCACCCTTTTGCAACTCGGGGCTTACAAACTACTTACAGTAGCGGTTGCAAAGGAGGGTTTGAATAGCAAGCACTCAGCGAACTCACCTGCCCCCACCGGCCAAATGCAAGCCGCTCACGTTTTGCAAACGCCATTGTGCTTTGGGGAAATCAGCGAAACATTCAATTTGTTCGAGGGCTGCGCATTGATGGCTTATTAGATTGTTGAATAGCTACGGGTACAATCAGACATGGATAGGTAAGCTTTTGACATATTAATTAGTCCTTCGAGTTATTTAAAATGCCTTAGGTAGACAATTTATGTTTTTATCAACATTGTTCATTTAGTCTCCAAGTAAGGGCTGTATCTATTTTTAAATCTACAGTTTTGAAAAGGATTTATATGACGCATGAAATTCGCCTTCTAAATTTTTTCTCAAAATTTAAATATCTTTGATTGTTTCGACTTATTGGCATTTTTCTTATAACTTAACCTACATTTGCAGCATTGCGTGACATCTATTCCAAAACTAACTTTAAAAATTATTTATAAATTATCTATAATATATTTTGAATTTTTCTTCTTCGTTTAAGAAAATAAGATAAATAAACAGTACTTCAGGGAAATGTGAATCCTAAATATTAATAATTTATTTAAAAAAAGTTGATTTCTTCCTAAGAATTTGTTCTTTCTTCTTCAAGTAAAGAATGTGTAATGTCTTGACTTAATTACTCCCCTTAAAGCAATGCAATTAAAATGATACTGGTCTAATTAAACCGAGAACAAGCTGCAAAAGTGTCCACTGCTAATTAAATTCCTTTTTTTCATTAGTTTTTCTTCAATTTTCTTTTTTAATTTTAACATCCTGGTTTTTATCCGGTTATTTCTCTGCTTTTCTCCTTCTTTTTAATTATGTTTATTCCTATGCCGGAAATATGCATTAATATACATTCCAATTATCAACGAATAATTACAATCGAATCTGATAAAAATTAATTAGGTGTACATCACCCTGGAGACTCTAGTGCTGAAACATAAGCAAAATCTCATAACCTAGAGCGAGTAGGATTGCAATTCAAGTTCTAAAATAATCCAAAATAATTGTACTTTGGGTAGGAAATTTTCTAAAGACTGCACACGTTCCGTGCCGGAAGTTTTAACTGAGGCAGCAATAACATTACCACCGCCGCAATCGTCAAGTGTGAAATGATCAAATTTGCATTTTGTCTCAAAACCAGTAGGATTTAAATTCGTTAACCCCTCGCGACTGCTTGCGTTGGGAGTTTTCACCCCACCCCCGACACGTTTCCATTAACTCAACGTTTCAATGTGCCGCAGCGCTAGCGGTGGCGGCTACAGACTAGGCGGATGTGGACGGTGCAAAGTCCACAACAATTGGATGCAATTCCTGAAACATGGATCTATGGAAATGGAAGTCCATTTTTATACGAATGTTGACTTCCAGTGGAATAAATATGATTGCCACGTGAGGAATATTGTTATATTTATGACGGGGGATGATCGAAAATAGAATTTGAAAAGTGGGACGAATAAACAATTTATTTATAATGATGGGTTCATGTTGTGATGAATAATACAATCGTGCGTGTTAATTGAACATCGATGTTTTTTATTCTCTAATTTATTTATTGGTGAGTAATTTAACGTATATTGGGATGTACTGATAGTTACATACATAAATTTATATTGCCATAATAAATAATTTTCTATTATTTTCATTTAACGGTCGAGCTACCGGGAGGTCAAGTACGGTATCAGTCTATGACCGGCATGGGTCACAGTATACTTACAAGAATACACTACCTACACCCAATATACGTATATAAAAGAGATTGTTACAAATTATTTGAGGTAACAAGTAGACAACACGTGATAACTTGTTGAAACAAGTTCTAACATCGACCCATGTGGCAGTTGGTTGAAGAAAAAGTAGAGACGTGACTTATGACTTGCTGCACTTGTCTAACTTATTGGGTTAGTAATGTTTTCTTTGTTTTCTGAAGCGGACTTTTGTATTTAAAAAAAAAAAATTTTTTCTTGAAAATCAGAAGTTTTGCAAAAAATATTTTCCCCAAATTTTCAATGATCTCAGATTCAAATACATCTGAGGCTGATCTTCTGTAAAAGTGTGATTATTCCACAGTTTAATTTGTATCAAGCCCATATCAGCAATATCACAGTTTGTAGCATTCACTTTCATGGCATCATAATATGCAGTAATTAATTTACATCGCGCGCAATTTTCACACTGTCGTTAGTCGGGCCAAAATCGCTTGTAAAATAAACCGAATTCGTTTTCATTTAACACATCGCATATCTTTAAATTAACGTATTTCAGCATTGCGTTCATTATACCACCAGTTAATCAAAAATATAGTGTGCAAAGTAATTAAATTCGCTAATGACTATTTTAGAATGAAGTCGAAATAAAGTATGAATAAATTTTAGAGTGGCTTTGTATTGATGAATAAATAAAATATTCATCGTGCGAATTTATTATTGATATTTGACTAGTTCTCATATATTTAATTTATTTAGTTGTACCTCATAACTAAATGCCAGCATATGAAAATAACTCAAATTAATGGGATCAGTTATTATTTATTTTCATTAATGAGAAATTAATAAGACCTCGGGGACTATCCAAGCGCAGTCTACGACTGCACATTTCCGACAATCAGTCTAATTAATTTATCGTTTGGTCCTGGATGGCGGAAAGGGCGTTAGTCGAAGTAGGGGCATGAGCAAAACGAAAATGGTAGCAAATTAGAGAATAATACAATTTATTCACTGTTGGTCAATATGTGGCGAAATACGAATAGAGGAACATCGAATTGTTGATAGTGTAAATTTTGTTTTGAAAAATTTAATTGAAAATAAAGTTTTATGTGTACTCTAATTTAACAACGTTCGTAGAATTAATTATTTTTGAAGGAAAATAAAACTAAATTTATGTTTCTATTTAGAACATAGGGTTTTATGGGAGCATTTATTTTTGAGTTGGTAGTCCTGTCAGTGGAACTTATTGAAATGGAAGTGTATTCGCTGACGGAATTTTAAATAATCATTGTAGTACATTATAGTAGGCCTATGAACAATAGGAGCGCAATAATTATCGAGCAGTTTTGTTGCAATTTGTTTTTGAAAAAATTTATCGGATGGAAAATTACCTGCTTGGAGAATTGACGTAATTCCAATTGCTTGTTGGGTTGGCATTTCTGATTGCAGCTGCCGAAACAAACCGAAGTGAGTTGTGCTAGCGACGCAAATAGACAACACTGTTTTTTGTTTTGTCAATTTTAGTTCTCGTTTGTACCGCTTGCGAAAACATCTGCTAACTTCGTGATTACCAGATATTACCAAAGAACAGTTTTCTAGTTGCAAAGGATGTGGCTTTTTCAAAGTATCTCCTCCACAAGGAAGGTTTTTAAGATTATTTCCGTGGAAACTAGGAGAGATTCAGTAGTGAATTCACTGCTTAAATGGTCTTTGGAGCATGAAGATTGAGAAAACAAATACTAGACTGCAACGCGCTCATTATTTCTTTTTATTTCAAATTATGTGAAGAAAGATCATTAAGAATATCTTTTGTGTTTCTTTAGGTTAGTGTATTTCGTGTTGATTGGTGTACAATAATTTCAGACAAAGAGTGTGGAAGAGTTTATTTTCAAAAATGATGTTTGAATTACAAGTTACAGGAGTACCAACTTACTACTGTTTGACGTCGAATATTAATTGCAAAATTTAAATGTTTAATTTGAAAATAGTATATAGATTTGTATTATCTATCAGTAAATAAAATACAGCTCCAAATAAATATTGTCATTTAAGTATAGTTACTTTGTACTTACTAGTTGCTGTGTAAAATAACACAACTATTGTGTAAGATACTAAAATATTTCGAATTTAGAACGTTACATCCAACTTCTCCAACCAGTTTATACAGAACTGGTATGAGTATAAATCTAATTACAATATCGAATTCATGTCTCGAAAATATGATCCATATCAGTTGATTTAAACTTTCATATCGCAACAAAAGACTTTCTCCACCCTTGCATTGCGGCAGCAAGTAAGTTATTCGATACGATAACATATATTAAATTACTTTTTAGTTAAGCTTTGCATAACATGTGATGGCTTTTGTTATTGATTCCTCAGCAACGCTGTGTGCGCATCATTGAAAAAGTACTCGGGGAAGTTGCCGAGTTGTTTATTGATTTCCATATTACAACTTTGGAAATTTATGAAATGCATGTTATCCTTGCCTCGGCCTGCTGCAAGTGAACCCGTTGCTTGAGGGAGTTCTATCTTTTCTCTTTCACCCGCTTGACAGATATGTCATCTATACTTCAGGGGGTTTCTACTCATATTTATTGTAATGGAAAATCAATAACAATGCGGTTCGAAAATGTATGCTGCTGCATTCGGAATAAACAGGGCTTTGTTGAATAAATACGAAATAGACATTAAAATAACATAGCAATGAATTGTCACTGCGGATGAATATCCTGGAAATAATAATCCGCTTGTTGATATTATGGATGCTCTGGTTCCAATCTCATAACACGTTGATAGAAACCGAGATGACGATTTTATTAGTTTCCCTTGGTAATCATTTTAATTACATTTTATCCAATTATTCTTCCTATTTACCTTCACCGTCACCGTCACAATTTTTGTTCTTTCGATGTCGTTTCCCCTCAAGGTTTCTTCTGCATCTGCGTGCTTTGTTTTCTTTCGCCACATATGCCGGTTGACATTTGCTTAGCAGTCGATACCACGGGCATGTGACATGCTCATAACAATAGAACATAAAATTCAAACATTTGCGCACGTGAACATGAAGCGGCTGCTTTGCCAGGCATTTACGTCGTTTACGCGCACAAAGGCAGCGTGTGCACAGTGTGCTCATGCATTGTGTACGCGCACTTGCGGATCCATTAAAGCTACACTTTGTAGTTCTTTGTGGATAAGTTCTGATACGGGAATCAGGGAGTAAACAGTATTGATGCGGGCAAATAAGTTTAATGAAGAGTCAGCGACAAACAAACGTGCAGTGTATGGATATTGACAGAGTGCATTTACAAATTCCTGAGGTAAAATTAATATTAGGAATAGAGGCGAATTGGAGGACAAAGCAAATGATTGAAACTATAAGCACAGATTCAATAATAATTCCATAGTTGCTTCTACATTAATTTATCATTTGAGGTTGGGATATTAGATTAGGTTATATTTAGTGTGCTAGAAATATTTAGAAGTTAAAACAGAAGTAAGAAATAACCCACTAATTAAACAAGTAGAAGAGAAGTTTCTACTTATTCGAAGTATAGTAATGATCTCACTGAGCAAATATATTGTAAATTAACATGCTACGTATGGTCTTTCATGCTCGAAATCCTCGAGAAGAAATAATGTCAAGCAAAATTGATGCAAGTTATTTTTCAAAAAAAAATGTTCCATAATAAAATTAAAAGTTGAAATTAAATGAAAACGTTGTACAACTCCCAAATCAATTTCATAGGTAAACGACAAAAGGTCTAGACTTGTTTACAATCGAAGCATTTTATTACTTTATTTCCAATCTGTTTTTTTTTTTATTGTCAACACTCCGATGATTAATGTATTTCTTTCAGATTTTATGAAAATTCTATAATTCTAGATTACTGCAGAAATGAAGAAAAAATCTTTATTATCTACCGTTTTACTTTCATTGAACTACTAATCTTAAAACTTTCCTTCTTACTGATAAAACTTTCAACATTCCTTTTTTCAATAAACTCATATTTCATATAAATTAATAACCATTCGCTATATCACCACCCCACCCTTCTTTACCACTTTTGATCACAACACTTCAACGGAGAACAATTCCACGCACGCTAATACCACAAAATACAAGCAAACAACTGAGTCCTCACTCGATGTTTTCCTAATTCGAAAATTTTAGTAATTTCACTTCTTTGCACTCCTCAAAAGCTTTAGACAACCAGCAGTTCTACCAATTGTTTGTTGAAATACTTTGCAGTACTAGCGAACTGCAACAACTCGCTTGTTGAATTAAAATTTAATTAAAACGCACGAGACGAAACAATGCTGCACGTGCTTTGTTATTGAATATTCAGTGGCAACAAGAGGCGCAAACCTGCGAGGGGAATAAAAAAATTAGGCGAGATGAGGTTTGCAATTGTTTTTCAAGCTGCAAATAGCAACAAGGTGCATAGGATTTGTAATTGTTTACTTTAATTTGTTGGCAGGTGAGAAAATGGAAAGATTATTAAGGAATTTATGATGACACAAAGTAAATAGATATGAAGCGAGTGTAATAATTTCAAAAACATAATTGGGTGGTTGCCTATCTGTAGAATGTGTTGCCTAAAAATCGTACTAGTAAATATTATAACAGAAATCAATACTAATAGGAAATTAAAGAAAATTTAGTACCAAGATAATTAATTAGATGTTGAATGATACATTATTGTCCTCTGGGAAAATAGATTATTTACATTAGATATGTTACTGGGCAACTAATACGAGATTAGGATTAGGTTATGTAGTAGGAGAAATATTTGCGATGCAATGGGGAATAATGGTAGCCAGGAATTTTAGTCTGGACAAACATCTGGACAAATACTAATATCACTTTTGCAATTCTTAATAAGATATTTTTCTTAGATACTTACTGCTTCTTTCTTTAGGATACTAAAGATGGCGACACGCTGAAAATGTTCAAAGATACAAAGGAGAACTAAATGTCAAAGTAACAATAAACGCATTAAAACTAAATTGCCTCATACTGTCTGAAGTGTATTATTTTATTAGAGAAGCGAATAAAGTAGCAAGTTAACGAATTCGTTCCCAAGAAAATTAATTATCTTCCATGTTTACACTCGCCCACATCAAACGAATTCCAACATTTTCATCTCGACCCTCCTACCTAAGTGTTTCAAATATAGGGTTAGGTCTATGAAACATTTCACATCCTTTCCACCACATTGGCCCACTTCACTTTGGCAGAAAATATTTACCATTTGTTAAAATTGTTTCACATCATCGCGTATTTACCCCGTTTCCAACATACGTCAAGTGCTCACAAATTACATCATTTCGTCGAAATATGTTGCTAGACCATGTCGATCAGAAGCAACAATTTTCAGGGAATGTTAGATGCAAAGTATAAAATGCAAAGCGTCTACCAAAGTCGGTTACGTATTACGACGGTTGGTCCATTAGGCGGTCGTATTAACCGAAACCCAAAGGTGGAAGTCGACAAGACAGGTACTTGTCGTATAGAGTGGGCGTGAAAGTACGGTGGAAAATTGATCAAGTTAAGTGGAAACGTGGCGCGCGCTGTGTAATTGACTCTTGCGTCCGTTATGTCAAACAGGAGGAAATAGGATATTAAAATACGCTTGTTTGCGCGTGAGGGCGGCAGCGGAAGAGTGGCGGTGATGGGTTTATCAACTGAGTAAAGGATTATAGGGTTAACTAGATGGGTCAGAGAAGGAATTTATAGGAGGAAATCGAAGAAAAAAATACCATTTTGATGAAAATTAATCTAAAGTTGAATTTAATGGAATTTGTTATTGTTGAACGTACTAATTGGCTGCGGTCATAAGTTATTCATTATGTTATGAACCAAATTAATTTCGAAGCCTCCAAATGCATCGAGCGACTGGTTGGGTCGGTGAGTTTCGCGGTTTTTGGTCAGGTGCCTGATGGATTCCTGTCGTGGGTGACGCGACTAACCTACTTGTTTGGTTTATTATTGTGACGAAGGTCTACAGTTTAGCTACTGATTTGAGATTAGCGAATTCGGAACTTGGTATTTACGAGCTAACGACTGATACCGATGTTTGTGAATCCGCGCCTGTATCCGACTATAACCTCCCATAGTCGACTCTTACCGATTCCAGAAAATTGTTTCAGCCGTTCAACCCAAACATAGGTCGAGAATTGAAAATAAAATAACTTGACCACTTCAAACACGTGGTGCTTGGTTTCAAGGAACGCTAGACCTCAGCTCTACCAAAGGCTGCTTTGATACAATCTTTACTTTGAAGTGGTTGAATATTATTTAGATAAAATAATCATTTAGGCTGGGTTTTCAAGGGCAAAGTAGTGAAATATTGGTTGCCTAAATCACGTTGGTTATATTGCCATGTAATTAAGTTTTTCAATTTGGCACTTTTAAGGAATTATATAGTTGGAAGATGTTTAGGTGATAAATTTGGAAAAGAAATGCACATTTTGGTGAAAATTGATAAAACATTATGTTTTTAAAGGAATTTATATTTATACGTAATAATGGTCCATTCTCCATTATTGTGAATTATTCACCTCATAATCTTTAGTTTAATGTGCATGAGGATAATTTTATACATAAAATTCCATTAAAATTATGTATTTATATTCTTCACTTGAGGAAAGCGTACTTGGTATTCCGGTTATTTAGTTTCTTGGCAGAAAATAATCATAATGCTGCAAATTTTGAAGGCATTTATTGTTTAGCATAATAACTGGGAATAGCAATTAATCCTCTAATTAATAATCACTAGTTATTTAGGCATAAATACAATTTTAACGCAAAATATTTCATTAAAATTAAACTACACGTTATTAATTTAATAGGCCGCTTCTAATTACTACGTTAAACAATAAAATTTCTTCTATAACTTCAATATTGAATTAATTTTCACCTAAATTTGATTTACTGATTTCCTCCAATAAAGCAGATTTTAATATTTTCCACCTGAGACTAGTGTAGGGTTGGTTGTCTACTTTACTTTTTATCTTTCCATCATTAACTGCTGTTAGTAACTTAGTTCTCCTTAATCAATTTTGTTGTAAATCGATGCGAATGTTTACATTCATGCCCATCGCTGTCAATCACTGTCAAACAAAATAATTTAAAAACTCTATTTACATCTATAGCCGAACTTCATTCAGCAGGCAATCATTCGATTTTTAGCATGTAAACATGTCGCACATGAAAATACATCATTTCCGAAGCTCGTTGGAAAGCTCCGACACACACTGAATCATTGAACGAATAACAAACCAACTTTGCCCAAATAAAATGGACAGTGAAATGACAGCCGTCAATATTTGATTACGTGGAATTGGCCGAATTTAATGAACGTAATCGTTTATATCGAGAAAAGGCGTGATTCATAATCAATTCAAACGATGTTCGCCAAATGGATCAGTGGATCTTCTCTTCCATTCGGTGTCTGTGCCTTGCCTTGCTAAACGGTCACTTGAGCGACATTTACCAGCAGCTCCCTTTTTCGGCATGTGGCGTCATTTGATATTCATGGAGGCATTTTATGGCCAGCTGGTCGATAACCAATGAATTGGATAATGGCTTCAGGAGACACGTGGTCGGGACGCAGCAATGATGTTTTCAGGTAGATTAATGTGACTGAGAACACAATCTGTGGACTTTTTCCTTTGCGCTGCTCTTTGTTGTCCCCGTTTAGAATTATCAGCAAAATGCACAAGTTGCAAGGTGCTCTAATTTGCCAAAAACATACATCTGGCGTCTTCGCTGAATGCGGCTTACAGGCGTTTGCACTTGCACAAGGTGCAAGCTGGAAGTAAATTTGGGTGCGCGGAGAGATAATGAATAGTCAGACACGCAGCGCACATCTGATGGGCATGCAGAGGCGCAAAGTCGCAGACGCCAGGTGCACCATGCCACCAGGTTGCTTCGTTGGGCTTAGCTTATTGCGTCGCCTTGTTTTCGTTGATTTTGCTTGAGACGCAGCGAGCTCAAGGGACATATAAAGCGACCAGTATTAACGTCGCGGGTGAGGGAGAATAAGGTTTAACCTACCTGCATCTTTTTGAAACCGACTAGGAATCCCAATTACGTTATGGGTGTTTTTTTTGGGTTGGATCAAAGTAAGCTAGCAGCTGCAGATGCAGATTACGAGTACTTATAATAATACAATTTAATTATAAATTAACGCTTACGGTTTGAGACTGGGCATGAACTGAACTTGGTGTACTATGGTTCTGGAATAACCGATATATATATTATCAAGTTCTTGATTATTTTTTTTACTTACTTGATTTAGTTAATTATAATCTGGGAATAACTTATAATATAACTTAGGAGATTTTGATAAATGACTTTAGATAACTGTGCCTTACTGGAAAAGAATTATTGCACCATGCGCCCTCTATAAGCAAAAATGTTTATATTACATATAAATGATATACGAATATCTCACTTTCTCTCTTCACTTTGCGCCATTCCTTTACCAGTGAGGTATTTGCCTCAGATTGGGCCCCACTGATCAAACAAACATTTTATACAGAAATTCGATATCAAATTGTAAGCATCTTAAGATGACATAGTTCAATTTCTCGTTCATGTCCACATATGTATAGTTTTGTGATCCTAGTTGAGGCATAAACTATTAATGCTTTCAATAGTGCGCGACACCTTGAAGTGCCCAGATGAAAACCAAAGCAACATAACCTCCACTATTACAAATTTAAGAATGTCGGAGAAACATCTGCCGCACGTGTTTACCTCGCTGCCTACCTATCTATCCTCTGAGATGCACATCGTCCTCACCGCATCCATTAAATGCAGGCAGTGAGGCGCAACTTAAGCCGCATCATCCTCACAGGCACGAGCTGCGGCGCACGCTAATGATGTGGGCTTGCAGCTTGCCGCCGAGACATTATTAATGACAGTGATGTCAGTATTAGTTAACTGACCACAACCCAAGGCCAAACAGCGTACAAGGTATGTGCCCATATGCCATTAAATGCACACAAATTTTATTTTGTAAGTGGAGCAATTGGGTACTGGAATTTGATTATTAGTGTTATTGGATTACAAGGCAGCTGAAAATGTAAAAATTAACTTAATTCAGGGCTTAAGAGCTATTTTTTTGGATTAATT
The DNA here is from genome assembly GCA_027574925.1 of Ecitoglossa quadriceps. Taxonomy (NCBI): domain Eukaryota; kingdom Metazoa; phylum Arthropoda; class Insecta; order Coleoptera; family Staphylinidae; genus Ecitoglossa; species Ecitoglossa quadriceps. Next base: position 118,554 of record JAODGC010003745.1, on the reverse strand, counting down.
CATATTTTTCATTCTCTGTGAAGTGTTGGTTGCCTATAGCACAGTTTTGTTATTCTGTTTTTAAATGTATAGTTTTGTTTTAATTCCTCGAGGAGAATTTTTTAATTTGGAATCTTTAACGAATTATACTTTTTTTACGAGAGTTTTAGGCGCGGGAATTGAAGGAAAAAAATCACATTTTGGTCAATTAAAAAAATATTGAATTTATCGATTAGCGTATTCATTAAGAGCTGAAATGAATCGTCTAATTAATAGTCTTCAATTTTATGTGTGTGCTTAAATTAAATATAACAAAATGTTTTTCTATTAAAATTATATATCGAATGTTGATTACATCGAAATAGTGTACTGTTGGTTGCCTACCTCACCAAATTATTGTTATGTTTAACTATTGCTCTTAAATTTACTTAACATTTTATTAACCTTCTGTTAATTATTGATTAAAACAACCATTTCATTTATCACGTTCATGTTTGATCACAACTCCAACACCAATATAACACCCATGTGCCATCAAATGAACATCGTAAATTTTAATTTGCTTTTTGACCAATTTGACAGTTGTATATTGGGTTATTGGATTAGAAGGCAGCTGCACATGTAATAATCCAAAGTTAAGTTCGTTCTTGAGTATCTGGCGATTTTATTAGGTTGCGAAGTGACAGTTATTGTGCTTTCACAAAACAAAAAAAATCGGAAAGGGAACATAACATGTCACAATACAAGGCAGGATGAGGAAAATAAAACAAGGAGATTGATGTGGAACATATTTTTCCACGTTGCGTCCGAATATGATTACTCGCTGCATGTATCTGTACATATTGTATATATAAATAGAATGCAGCATGGAAATAAAATATGCAATGTGACGGCGAGTATGATTATTTACTGATGGAATGCGTAATGTGGCAGACAATAAATAAATACTGCTGATATTCAAGGGTATTATGTAAGGCAATTAATGAGGGACTGTACTTTATGCATTAGGAAAAGTTGAGCCAGTTAAAGAGTAGTGCAAATACACATTTGTTAAATGGGATTCAGTGTAAGCGGAGGAGTAATAGGAGAAATAGTCTCTTGTTAAAAGGCTCTACCTAAAATTACGCTAGGCTTCCAAACTGTCATTCCAGATGCGCTGTTGCCACGATGTACTTTTTGTACAAAATTGATATATTGTGATGTAAGTTTGAATTTGCTGGCACACGGAATCACGCGAAGTCCAAGGAGAATGACAGTTTGAACTCCCAGACAGAGTGAAAGGTCATCCATAAGAATATCAGCCCTCGAATTTGATGAAATTTGAAGGTTGTTTTACATTGTTGGGATGGTTGTGGTGGTTCTTCTTTGTTTCCATACATACATTGTACAGTTGTGACCTTCCTAATGTTCGTGATCATCAAGCATGAAGTTTGTTGCGGTGAAATTGCATGAAAACTGTTATTAAGTACGAGTTTTTTTCCTTCCTGTGTGGTGTGTACGATTTAATTGATATGATAATATGGTAAAGGATGTTTAATATTATGCTTAAAGCACAATTAACTTTCTCTAAATGCAATTTACTGTAAACTCACGCCTTCTGAAAGCGAAAAGTTTTAAATGCGTTTTCGTTACGAATGAAAACGATTCAGCAGTAAATATAATTTCCTAACCTTTAAACCTCGTCCATGCTCGACCGCAAAGGCTAAAACTTTCCCCGTTTTCCGATAAAAATCCAAACAATGGAAAACTCGGCTTTGCTCAGTTAGAAGTTATCAAAGCAGGAAATAATTTACTCACCATGTATGCATTATACATACAACACAAATTTAGTATCTTACGTTGAATATTTCGTTGGGAATATTCCTCTACTTGCCGCAGGCATATGCGCATGTTGCAGCCTGCTGCATGAAAAGACCGGAAAAGAGGAGATATGGGCGGAAATGTACACTTCCTCCTTCAGCTCGACACACGCCATGCACCTTAATATGCACACATCGACAATTCTGCCATCAATAAAATAAAAAGCGGGACTTGCTCAAGCTGGTGCTTCTTCTTAAAGTCTTTACTCCTTCCTCACAGCGTGCGTGTGTGTATGAGGTAAGGATGTAGCATGTTTTGGGCACGACTAACACATTGCAATATAATACAACCACCTGCTGCATTGGCTTTATGTGGTTGGTTGGTTGGTTTTCTTCAAGCCTTGGTGAGAGGTAGCAAGATAAAATAAGATGAGCAGACCTGTGGTGGATTTG
>JAODGC010003745.1:83821-102506 GCA_027574925.1 Ecitoglossa quadriceps | reverse complement strand
AGCCTAATGCCAATATCCATCAATTTGATGAATGTCTGCAAACAATGAAACTTCCTATGCATATCAATAATTAAAATAAAACCCAATTTGCTTCTTATCCAATCTTTAGGAGACATGTATGCACTCAGCATAAAAACATCACCCAACCAGTGAAAACTCGCCAATCTTATTCCAAGCCCACCTACAAGAAGTACACTCAACGTTGCGAAGACAATCAGTTATGCAGCGGAATCAGGTATTAGCTCGGACGCCTCCGCTGCTTCTGGCCAATTAGCAATAATTAAGTGCAACCCAACCGCCTTGCGTAATCACATTCCGTTCATTTCAGGGTAGTTTACGAAACTGGTTACCGCGATGTAGTCACAACCAAAATCAACAAACAAGTCTTTCATTACTGCTGTCCGGGCTGGAAGCAAGTAAATGATAGGAGTTATGGATGCCACCAACGTAGGTCTCTTTCAGAAATGCAATAGTGGTTGTTAGGGACTTACGGAGTTAGTTTAATGGCATCAATTTTGTAGCAATTTGTACGAGTGATTGTCAAAATGGCGGTACCTGCACCAAACCAGACTATTGCACATGTCCACCTGGATTTAAAGGCAGCGCCTGTGAACTGGACCGTGATGAATGCACGGAGGAAAAGCCCTGTGATCAGATCTGTGTCAACCTGCCAGGTAGCTATCGCTGCGAGTGCCGGGAGAATTACAACCTGCAGGAGGATCGCCACTCTTGTAAACGAGACGGTTCGTACACTTTCCAACAAGCAATTCGACGCCCTCAGTAATTATCGAATCAGAGAAAGATTTATATGATGCAACGACCTTCTCTTGCCGCCTCTTTGCGCGCGCTTCTTTTTACTTACTCTTTTTGTGCTTAATTAGATGACGAGATCGGCTTCGAGGCGAAGGAAATGCAATTTGAGGAGCTGGATGAACGCATACAAAAAATTGAGAATGTAAAGTTAATTAAAATTAATTACAGCGTGGCAGTATTAAAATCCAATTAATTTTCATTGAATTACTTTCTAGATGCTAGAGAAGAACAGCCCAGGTGCAATTCAAAGCAGTTTTCAAGAGTTTGATGACAAGTTGAACTATGTGGTGAAGGATGTTACATTGTTGAGAAAGAATATTATTCCAAGGGTGAATTGTTTCAGGTTTCGATGATTTGTTTTGTTTTGTGATTTAAATTGATTTTAGGGTGAATATAAGGAGGATTTGACTGCAGTCAAAGACAAATTGGATAAATTAGAGAAGAAATCCAATAAATTTGATGATATTCTTGCGCGTTTTGACAAAACGAAAAAGTTTTATAACAAACTGTAAAATATGCTATTGTGAAATATTTAAATTTAAATTCCTTCCTTGAGTGTCTTTACTAGCATTTCCTACATAGATGGCGATAGAGTTGATGAAGTTCATTCAAGTTCGTAAGTTCCGGGCCTTTCCAGACTTCTAATGGAATGAACTGCTTACTTCCGGCGACTTCCGGCTAAGCGGAGAGGTGACAGTGCCCTGTATAAGTCTCTACATGGGAGTCCAAATTGTCATTCGAGATGCGTTGTCACCACAACCGCGCCTGTACCGCGGCTGATTCAATTTTGAATTTGCAGATACCCGGGCTCGTTCGAGTGAAACCGAAGAGAGTGACAGTTTGGGCTCCCGGCGATTTTCGGTTGGAAGGTCTTGTTGCAAGTTTTTACTGGAGAATGTTCGGGCGGGTTAATATTGTAAATATCGAGGATCTACCGCCATTCGCCACAATTATTAATTTTTAACTATCAATTAAATAGTACTATAAAATGCCAAGTGTCAGAGAACTAATTACTTATGTGGCAGGAAGTGCAATACCTATATATCTCTGGGCTAAACTTATCCAAACCTATTTAGCCTACAAACGCGAACTTCGGCTGCAGACGCTCTTCTACGAGAAACATAACTGCGTTGTTACATACTCTAAGGATGCAGGAATGTATGGATGGCCAGACTATAAAGAAAGATTACCAATGAATCTTGAGAGTTATCAGAAATTTTTGGAACCAATTTTATATTTTATCAATACAGCCACACATCGAATTGACATCTCTGTTATGGTTTTGACATGCCAGAATATTATAGAAGCTTTGGCTGAAGCAGCAGAAAGGGGTGTGAAAATTCGAATAATATTAGATGCTGGATATAATGATATGAGAACAAAGATGAAGATTTTAATGAAGAAGGGTATGTTTATCTCTCTGTCTGTCTTGTCCAAACAAGAAGTATAGAAAGTTCTACATTTTAGGTGTCAGAATAATGTACGACCAAAAATCCATTAACACAGATACTATGATGCACAATAAATATGCAGTCAAAGATTTTGAACCAGATGGATCTGGGTTTACATTGTGTGGATCACTTAACTGGACACAATCAGCATTCAGTGAGAATTATGAATTCATGGTCTTATCCACGAATAGCCAGGTAGTGGGTGCATTTAATAAGAATTTTGAGGAGACATGGAAGTTTTTGCAACAAATTTATGAGACAAACAACCTTACAGATAATATGTATCCAGTTTAAATGGTTTAGATTTAGACTCTCTATATATCAGTGATATTATTTTTTTTTTAAACATAATAAATAGAAAAGATTAAGGCAATAATAAGAGTTTTGTTTAATCACCTTTCTTCAGTGGAATTCAATTGCCTCCTTTTGCAGAATGTTAGTGCCCAACGACATCTAGGCGCTGCTTCTGGCATTTGAAACTGTCTCTGTCAACCTTTTTGATTTCATGCGAAAATGGAGATGTTGATTTGCGTAAATATATTGTTCGCCCATATCGACCTTTGTTAAGTACAAAGATAACATATATTTGCGTGAAGGTTTAATTTTAAAACGACATCAAGCGACGTTTTATAAAGGTAACTCATGTAACGACGAAGGCGACGTACGAGGGTTGGTTTGGCATATTGCTGTTGCCCCGATAGTCATTTTTTGGATTTTCAACAACTATGTGATACGGACGAACGTCTAAATTCAGCATTACTATTGCAAGCACAAACAGTTACTACACAATTACTTAATTAGTGCCGGAAATATAGCAGCTATTGCAGGTAAAAATTTATATAATACATGATTAGGTTAGAATCATTGCACAAATTCTGGATATTGAAAACGTCTTTTTTACTCTCCTCCTGCAGGCGAAAATCTCGTCATGAACACGGATACTCAATCGCCACGTTCAGACAACATTTCGTTGTCTCCCCAGAGAAATGGAGCTGCTTCAACGTCATCACCTGCCAATGAAAAATCAGTTTCAAATTCATCTGTCAATGATTGTGAGGAATCACCAGCAGTTAATGCAGAAGCAGTGGACAGTGAAGGAAAGCTGAGAGCATCAAAATCGCGGTCCCTGTCCCGATCCCCTAGCCACCGCTCCAATTCCCGATCACGTTCACGATCATTGTCCCAAGGCAGGTCAAGGCGGATCAGGTACCGTTCCAGATCAGGATCACGGTCCCGATCACGCTCAGGATCATCCGGAGCTGGTTCTAAACATGGTTCCATGTCAAGATCTAATTCCAAAATGCGGAGTCGATCCATTTCAAACTCTTCTAAGGTGTCAGGAGGCGGGAAGTGTATCGGCAATTCCAGGGCCAATTCGACACCGCGCTCCAGATCCCGTTCAAAATCCTCTTCAAGACGCGACTCAAAATCTATTTCGCCTAGCGAGAATACACGATTGAGGCGAGCTTCTCGTAAATCCAACTCTCGTTCGGCTTCGAGGTCCAGATCAAAATCTAAGACCCGAGCATCAGGAGCATCTAGATCAAGGTCTGGCTCCCGCAAACTTTCTCGGTCCAGATCAAGGTCTGGCTCTCGCTCCAGATCACGCTCGGGTTCCGCTCCTCGTTCAAGATCTCGCTCGGGTTCTGGCCACCGATCCAGGTCTCGTTCCAGATCCCATAGTGGCTCAAGGAAATCGCGTTCACGGTCTCGCTCCGGCTCTGCACGCTCAAGATCGGGCTCGGGACGAAAATCTCGTAGTCGTTCCAGGAACTCCTCTAGATCTAGGTCCAGAAGTCGAAGTAGTCGACGTTCTTCTAGATCTAGATCTCGATCAGGCTCAAGCCGTCGTTCTCGAACTAGGTCTCGATCAAGATCTCGCTCGCCATCAGGATCACTTTCTCCATCAAAATCGCTATCAAGATCTAGGTCTGGTAAGTCAAAGTATATATCATATTCAAAGATATAGTTCATTGTTGGGCTTCTAATTCCAGCGTCACGTTCTGGGGATGAGGGGGCAAGGACAGCACGGAAGAGGAGGTTGTCTTCAGGGTCGGAGAATGGATCACCATCTAAGCCTCAACATGGCAGTGGAGATGAAGCTGGCCCGTCAGATGCTGCACCACAGAACGCGGAACCATCCGTGCTGCCAAATATCTCTGACGACTCGGATGATGGAATTGACCCTAACCGCTCGGACCAGTAAGCGTTTATTTTTATATTGAAAAATTTACAAATTCTTTTCTGACACATCTAATGACAAGTGAACAATAATATTATATTGTTATAGAAATCATGGCATCTCAGATTTTGATGCTATGCTGCAACGAAAACGAGAAGAGCAGACAAAACGGCGTAAACGGCGAGATATTGATATCATCAATGATAATGATGACATCATTGCGCAGTTGTTGACGGACATGAGGAATGCCGCGGAAGATGATAGAAGATTGAACCAGGCATCGCAGCCTGCTACAAAGAAAATTGGAATGCTGCAGAAAGCTATGTCGCAGATGAAAAAACACGATTTGCAATTAGCTTTCATCGAACACAACGCACTCAGTGTTTTGACTGACTGGTTAGCTCCTATGCCTGATAGATCAATGCCATCGTTACAGATTCGCGAAGCCATATTGAAATTATTGTGGGACTTTCCGCGTATTGATCAACAATCACTAAAACACTCAGGAATAGGCAAAGCCGTTATGTACTTGTATAAACATCCTAAAGAGACTAAAGAAAATCGTGAGCGTGCAGGAAAACTAATTAGCGAATGGGCGAGACCTATATTTAATTTATCTGCTGATTTTAAAGCAATGTCGAGAGAGGAACGCCATCAAAGAGACTTAGAACAAATGCCCAAGCGAAGGCGGGAGAGCGATAGTGGATCTGCGGATAGACGTGATAAAGGTATTTCGGAAGCACTCAATGAAGATGGTAAACCTTTGAGACCAGGTGATAAAGGTTGGGTCGCCAGAGCACGTGTACCAATGCCATCGAATAAAGACTACTTGGTGCGGCCAAAATGGCAATCGGAAGTGGACATAAGTAGAGTAAGTAATGTATAGGACTTTGGTAGGGCTACATTTATTTAATTCTGCATATTTCTTTTACAGTCTTCTAAGAAATCTATGAATAGATTTGAACGGCACTACAAGAATTTCATAGATGGCAAACGTGCAAAACAGAGTCGGAGGGCTGTGGAGATATCAATTGAAGGAAGAAATATGGCTTTGTAAAATTACGTTTAATTTTATATTCATTCTGATAGCATTTTATTCTAAGGCGATATTTTTTACCATCATGAAGTATTAATTACCGGATGTATATCGATTGAAATAAAGTTGATTTCAAATATGTTTGCATGTTGTCGGGCGTTGTCGGGTCTTATCGGAGTTTGACAGGCATGCTTTTTTCGATTTCCGACAATTGGAACAGGTATTGTCAACAAAAGAATAAGGCGTGTTACCTGGGAAAATAATCCCGTTGATTCATCGTTAGCTGTATCATTCTATTGTTAATTGCTGAGAATTTCAAAGCATTTCGAAGTTTGCAACGTTGCCTTTCTGCTGGAAGCGCATTTCGTTGGCGTACACAGCGCGCGTCCCTGGAGTTGACGCACAAAGCGCACACACGACGAGTAGACGGCGGCGTCGGAGTGACCGCGTTCCGCTTGATGGACCCGTTCACTTTCTGCCTCCATTTCATCGTATTGCCGTTTTGATTTAATTGCGTTGTGTAAAGCAAAGGTGCAAAGCAGTGAATTGCAATATATCGACAAGTTGTACATCAGTGCTCATTTCGACACCAGTGGCTGCTCGCCCTCCAGGTAAGTACTGCACCAATCAAATTAACACGACTCGACCAAATACAAACCCCCCAAGTCACACGGAATTCGTACGAATCAACCATTATAGTTCTGTTACCGTGCTCATCTTCGAGCAACGTAGAGCTAACTCCATACGCTTGCCTATCCCTCAAAGTCGGAATGCATAGTCGACACCCTCCGATACATGACATCTGATATTTATCTACTGTGGCTGCATTGTTCTGTGTTTGATTGAACGTTCATTTCGCTAGTCGTAGTCGCACACAGGCGCCCCAAATAAAATGGCGAATCGAAGATTTGGGAATCAGGGTCCTCCGCAGAGAGGTAACTCGGGCGGCCGCAATTTTGGTGGCCCCTCATCGAACATTAACCCCTGGCAAGGGGGCGCACCACCAGGTGCTCTGGCCCATATTCAAAATACCCAAAACAAACTGGCTCTTGCCCTCGCTAATATCATCCAGCAGTCTACTCAGCCATCGTCTAACGACGGCCCGCCGTCGCTGCTCAATCTAAACACATCTCCTGGATTTTTCAATCAAGATCAGTATAATAATCAGAATCAGCCGCGATTCCCAGGTGGCAATCGCAGTAGGCAAGATTTCCGACGTAATGAGCCTTACAATAATAAGGTAATACTTGAATGACTTTCAACCAAACTAAACCATGTTTTGGTATGAAATTTGCATGCAAGTCTACTTGCGTCTGTTTCACAACCACTTCTGCAATTGTTGATTGAATATTATGACCTCAGTTAGCTTTTATTCTGATCTGTATCTTGGTTTGTTGCATTTTTTCTCACATCTAGAATCGTATGAGTGGCTGGCGTAATGATTCAAACAATCGCAACCGAGGATCTAATAATTTTTCGCAAAAAAAAGATTTTAATTCTCGCGATAATCAGAAGGGCCAGCGACCTCCTGCAAGAGATAACTCTAAGAAATTAAATGATAAGCCCCCTTCCAAACAAGACAAACCAGCAGCTGAAGCTGACAATGGGTAAGAGATTGTTCTACATTATTGTTATACTTATAACTTTTTTAAATAATGATGTATCGATCTATTTCGTAATTGGCCTATCGTTTTCGCCAAATTTTGACAATTGATGCGATGCAATATTTCTAAACATTCTTGCTCTGGAGCGTCTGCAATTCGCAGACACTCGTCTCGCGTATGTCCATCTGAGCTATACTTCTTTTGTCTTCATCTTCAATGCAGGATCTAATATTACTAGATTCAAGTCATCACACACAGTGGCATCTCTACTGTTTGCAACACATTTCCTCTTTTGACTGAATGTTTTGTATTAGCAATAAACCACCGCAGCAAGTCAAGCAACAGCCTCAGCAGCAGCAGCCGCCGCCGCCGCCGCAACAACAGCAGCAACAACAACAACCGCCACCAGTTGTCAAGTCTGAGGGTGCAATTAAGACTGAAGATATCAAGAAGGAAGATGGACCAAAGGTACCCACCAAGTATGATAGCATTCCCAATGGATTGTTGCATTGCTGCGTGTGTAACAAGAGCATGTGGGATGGGGAGTCTTTCCAGAACCATGTCGGTGGCAAAGCGCACAAACAGATGATCTCCAGCTTAGAGGAGAGCTTCCAGATTACTGTCAACATTCTCCGGGAGAACATGCGATTGACTGAAGAGCGGAAGGTGATTGAATTCGAGCGTATGAAGAGGTCACGTCGCTATCATCATAACAATCACAGCGAACCAGAGGCACATTGCAATATGTGTGATTTAAAGTTTATGGGGAAGATAGTTCTGCACAGACAGTAAGTTCATTTTAACGTAGAACTGACGGTAACACTGTATTTGTTATATTTTTATCAATAGGTCTGAAGGTCATCAACGCCTCAAGCGCTTCTTGCACCCAAAATGCAACAAATGCCATTTGGAGTTCACTTCCCGAATGGAATGGGTGGATCACATTTTCCTTCCAGAGCATTTGCAGAAAGTCAAAGAGTATTTGGATAACAAGAATACTGACTATGGAGAGTACAAAATGGCCATGAAGGTTGACATTGACAATGATCCACTTTTGGAGGAAAATATGCAGAATGAGGATGATAATCCCATCCTCGAATTGTCAGATGATTTGAACAATCTATTCAATCGCATCCCAGTCTTCAAACATGATCGTCCTGTGGCAAAGGACAGCTTAAAACCAGCGACTGGTTTCATCTGCGAGATGTGTAAAATGTTTATGCCGACGAAGGAAGCTGCGGAAGTAAGTTTTCTTCGCTTGCTTTGGTTTTCAGTACCTAATTTGCTTCTCCTCAGGAACACAATAAGTCCTTCAAGCACTATGTCAAATTTGTTGAAACCATCAAAGCCAAATATCAACGTCAAGCCAACGAAAAGAAGAAATCTGAGGACGCTGCAGCAAAAACGGCAACAGAGACCTTATCTACGGATGATGCAATTTTTAACACTGAGGTGAAGAAAGGCGATGAGTCTCTCGTTGTTGAAGAAACTGAATCCGCTAACACCGGGGAAGCTTCTCAGGCGAACGGAAACGGTAATAATGAGAGTATTGTGGATGAGGAGGATGAAACCGTGAATAATTTATTGGACGGTAAGTTGCAGTCTATATTGACATAAAGAAGCGTGGTTTTGTTTATGATTATTTCCAGATATCTATACTGAAGCAACGGAGATCCAAGAGGAACCTTTGATCAATGATAGTGACGTGTCCATAGCCGAAGTGTCTAGTTTGGAGGAGGAGAAGCCGAAATCCGCAGTACGTCAAACCAGATCAGCACTTCGCAACAATGGCACACCGCCGGCAGCTAAAAAAGCACGCATGTAAGATGTGTTGCAATGGTGCAATTTTAATTTGCGATTTAGATATTATAACCCGGTTTGATTTTATGATTTCGACATATTTCCATACCCAATAATTGAGATACTTTTTAATGTGAAAGTAAAAATAGTTAGATTTAAATGACAAAAACTTTGTATGAATTATTGAATTGGGTGGAATTGCGTTCCAGATGTAATCATTATTCGCCAATTAATAGTACATACTTGCAATTGTACTTTTTTATAAGTTTATTAGAAGTAATTGAGATATATTATCATATATAATTGAAAACAAATATACCGGAAATAAACACAGAAAATTCAATTTTTCACTAAACTTTGAAAAGAAATGGAAATTTATTCATTTAATGAATTTAGTATTCAAGTATTTCGTTTATCTTGCGTTGTCACAAAGTGTTTGGTATTGTTTGTATTGCAATGAGCTTACTTTGGTACTAGAAATATTTGTAGTTGTAATAATCACTATAATTTGGGTTTAACCTTATTAGCTGAATGCATTCGATTTAGTACAGTACTCATCATCCGCAGTGGTATCACGGTTGTCACAAAGACACCGAGCTTTAATGGCTACGAGTCCTGGAAATGGAACGCTAGTACAGTCTTCCACATCAAATGAGAAACATCTATTGCAAGTTATTCTTCTCTACTAAGAATCCGCTTCTTAGCACATACCATTAGAACCACTAATTCAATTGCATCAATCAGTTGTGTTGTGATGACAACTTCCATAAGTAGCAATACAAAGCAAGGCAACATTTATCAATAGAACTGGTGTTAAGCAAGGGCTGCAATGTAGTGTCCCATACATGCCAATGCTAATCAATTCTTCTTATCAAATGTCATAAATACAATAATACCCCTTCTAATTTATTGCATATATACCAGTGCAAATAAACAGCACAATTGCTATAACTCAATCTAATTGGCTTTTAAATTAATATTTTTAGTTCCCTTAATAGACAATCCTAATGTTCTATTAAACATGTTGTCACTCTTTGACATAGTGCCGACGCCTCATGTAGAACAGAGTCAATTCGTTTGGTGGAACGCACTATTGGTAAGGACCTCTTAGGTTTAAAGCACATAGTAGATAAATTATAATATTTCTAGAAACCTGGAAAACAAAGAGTAATCTACAAAACTGTGGACATCTGCAAAAGCAGTAAAATCTGCGCTACTTTTTATCCAGCTATTAGAACGGGTTTACCTGCGGCAAATATAGAGGCCCACACCTGACGAGCGTTCCACATGCATCCAAATACTATTTCTTTCTCAGTTTTACTCACAGACTGCAGATATCCCAAAACATTTTGTGGAACATGAAGAATACATATATAATTGCACTGTACGAATTTCATCCCCCCAAAATTAAATCATTTAACTAAACTACTACTTCTTTTTGCATTAAAATATTATAAATCTAGGCGTAACTATATATATACATTTATATATAATTTGAATAATTTTCAATTTTCTTCTCTGAAGTGTTCTTTAAGTTGGTTTGACTCATCTTTTGTAATTGAAGAAAGCAACATGTCGAAAACCTTTTTACAAATATTCAGTATTGAAGAAGTAAACTCATCACCAAATAATAAATCAGTTGATAACTTGTATTCTTTCATTTAATTAAACTAATTACATTATGACTGAACACTAGCAATTTAACACGTAACATTTATTTTACGCCTTGAAATTATGATAAAATGTCTTCAATTTCCCTTTAACTTACATTTTCTGGCTCTAGTTTCACATTGTCACCGGGCGACAGTGCTTCGCCAAAGTCGTATGGGCAAACCTTCAACTACATCGAGCCGAGAGTGAGAACGCAAATGCTGCTATTTGTTCACTCTCTCAATATATACCAACAAAAATATCAAAGTGTGTCTATTAATTATAAATGTACGTCATCATTCAATAATTAATATTAATCAAGAACAGAACGTTATTTACTCTAACGCCTTCAAAATAAAGTAACTGGAATTAAGAATTTTCCATAGCCTTAAAAAGGCAAATTAAACGAACGGTAATCTGTGTCAAACAAACCACAGGTTAAAATTACAAGGAATAACAACATAAACAAATTAAAACACTAATTTTATTCAAATGATTTAAATAGCCTACATTGTTTAAGGATTAACAGGTAACATCAAATGAATTAAATAGTAACAAATATAACCCCAAAAGCAACCTGGTGCTCTGGTGTTTCATATGCTACGAACAAGTTGTATTAAAAAAAAAATAGAAGAAACCTTGTGCCATTATCTAATAAAATAATTTCGTATTGCAATAAAGTTGTTAAAGTCATTGGCATTGTTCTAAATTGTCTTGAGGAAGCATTATATAGAAATGGAGTTAAGTCCTTGTCTCTTTGCCTTTCCTTGACAATGCCCTGTACGCGTGTGGCATAAATTTGTCAACTTGTCATATATTCTATAGATTCTTTGACCGATGTGACCTTAAATATTTGGAATGAATTTATATTTATCTACATGTTTTATTTATGAAATATATATATATATATATAACTACGTATGTTTTGAATGTTAAACATATTTAATATTTTTGTCGCAATTTATTTCGTGGATGTATCTTAACCTTCTATTTAATTGTCATGATGTACAAATTACTTTGGGTATACATAAAACACATATTTGTGGAATATTTGCCATAATATGCAAAATTGCCTTTGCTTAAGACACAAAAAGTTGAATTACTGTTTAAATCACAAACCGCACACCCAGCTTCTATATGTAATAATTTTTCATTTCAAATTAGTTCTTTGGAACGTTGCTAAATTCCAAATTGAGATCTATCTCAATAGATGACTCTGTATGTAGTGGAAACTGAAAAATTGTTGCTTTATGTACTTGCAATAGCTTTACCTAGGCAAGTGCATGGTTTATGGTAGTTTATCAACAACGCGTGGAACACGTTGATCATGTTTGACGTTTCGTTCACATATAAATTTGCTTCCGAGCGCACGAACAGTGCCAGTCGAAAAGTCGTCGTCGTGTTGTGTGCTTCCACGTGTACCTCACAAGTTGCGCATGTAGCGTGTTGTTTATTTACGTTCATTTTGCTTTTCGGCCAATTTCAGATTTCAAATCTGTCGCGCTTCTTTACTTCTTTGCGCGATTTGAAACCCTTGGATTGGCCTGGACAACGAACAAATGTAACAACGCCAGTTTCGGGTTATAATTAATTAAACAAAAACCACCATAGTAAAGTAATATCGAACAAATATACCAAATACAATCGTAATCACAACTAACTAGAAACATGGCGATAAGTAAAAGTTTCCGAAACGTGATCTTGTTGGGATTCGCGTTTATGTCGGTTTTTACTGCTTTTCAAACGATGGGAATTATTCAAGTAAGTTGGAAACGTATATATTTAATTAGTACAAGTACCATATTTTATTAAATGTGAGATAGTTTGTAAGTGCTTGGATTAAGAGCTTCATTTTGCAAATATATAGTTGCATGTCAATTGCAAATCAAAGTTTTAGTTCGTACTTATATGATTAGAATAACACTGTACTGAAATTGTCTCGAAATGTTTGTGATTTTCTAGTGTTTGTCACGTTATTTTAACTATTGATGCATGGTAAACATACTTTTGAACTGGAACTGATAAAAATCCACCATATTACGATTTTTATCAGTTCTAAATCAGAAGTATGTTTACTATGCATCAATAGTTAAAATAACGTGACAAACACTAGAAAATCACAAAAATTTCCGTCGTTTAGAATTATTGACATAGTTGAGGCAAAAAGAAGCTATAAATTACTGATGATGTATTGTCAGTCATGCGGGAAAATGACAAATTACAAAACGATCTCTGATGTAATATGCAGAAAGGGGGTTTGTGTTACAACGTAAAAATGTGCAATGCGTGTTATTTATTTTATTAAAAAGATTAAAAGAGGAATTTAAACTTGAATGATTTTATTTGTTTTGTTATTTATTAAATTTTAAATGTTCCTGATATTCATTTTAATGAGATACTTACTATTTTGTTATGGTTTCGGGGTGTTTTTTTTCTACAACATATTGATGAAGTCTTGATAAGTTATTGATGTGAATATTACCTTTTATTAATGTTTATCAACAAATTAAAGTAAATTTGTTCTATTACAAAGTAGAATTTCAATACACAATGTTTAGATAAGGTTAAGATATTTCAGAATGAATTTATTAATTGTTTGTGTACACACAATACACACAATATTAAGTATTTAATTGGATAAAACTAATTAAGTAAAGATTAATCTAAACAGTCTAGTCTAAACTCTTCGCTCATATTGATATTAAAATCACTTAACTTAACAACTGAAAAAATTATAAAATATTAAACTATGAATTATAAAAGTATTTTCATGAAGCTTTGAGTATCCGTGACTTACTTGAGGACATTTCACAACGCAGAATTCTTAGATAGAGTGAACTTTAAAAATTCAATTTTTCAATACTTACTCGATAACTCAGTACCTACTTAAATCAGTATACTACCATAGGTAATTATGATTATTCAAAAAAAAGACTTGATGTTTTTCATGCAGGTTAAGAGTCAAACCTAAACACAAATACCTCTGGTTGTTTCTAATTTGGAGGTATTTTAATCTGGTAAGGTGCGCAATACAAGGTACAACTAATGTGTCTATACCACGTGAAGTAAGTTTGACAGTTTGTTGACGTTCTTGGAACTCGTAGTTGACAAAGTAGCCACAGACTGGAAAATATGATGCGATGAAACAGGTTACATTCGAATATTAGATTAGAAACTTGAAATGTGTGTGATTACAAGGGAGTGAGTCAGTAGGTAGTAGGAATACAACTTCCTTCAATTATTTGTTGTTATTGTTAATAATATGGCTTTGTTGGTGTTTAAGCCTCATTTTCGCATACAAGGTGTATGTTTTGACTCAAAATACGAAATTTTCCATCCGACATTTCACTCTCGTGCTAGGTGCGTGCATTGCACGTTACTTGATCTCGCGCGTGTGCCTAGCACATTCTCAAGACTTTAGGCTTGCATGTAGATGCATTTTACGAATGGCCTAGCATTTCTATTCATTTCCATTTCAACATCAACCGTGAGACTTCATCTCACTTCGCTGACTTTACTGACTTTCATTCAATCTCACTACTATGCCCAATACAGTTTATGAACTTTTATTTTCATTTGTTTGTAAACAATATAACATGTTTATTTTTTAATGCTTTAATCAGCTTAAACAATTATTTCACAATGAATGTCAAATATTACTACATACTACAACTTTACTTGAATTGGTTGTAATGTCATTACAGTTTACTTGCAAAATGTTTTGTAACATTTGATAGCGCATGTATATCCGATTTATTTGTGTTGGCATTATTTACTTCCACCAAAGTTCTCTCAAGCAAAACGCCTTTTTTCAGAGGACTTATTTTAGAGAATCTTAAAAATTCGGATTCGTATGGATTTTAAACATTTAACCAATGATAAACGCATGGAGTGATCGGTGTGAAGCTAGAAACAACCGAATCCGGGCACTTGAAGTACTTGAGGCATCGTCTCTTATGGAAAACTACACAGGGCTCCGACTCAAGTATTCGTATTTTTTATCTGCTTATGGGGGTCGATCTGAAATATGTCAAAATAAATAGGGCATTTAAACCTTTATACATTGTTATCAATATATTGTTACTTTTTACTTTGTGGCATACCAGGAATAAACGTTTTAGTATTGTGTTGTTAGACATTTTATCCTCAAAGTTTTATATACTTGAAATAAAAATTCTCGAAACAAATCGGTAAAAACTAGGGTCTTGTATGTGAATTGTGAAAAGGATGCTACAAAAACTGCGTAATGAGTCAATTGTACACGATATTTGATATAGTTTTGATATCAAAGAGAATTTCTGATGTGCATTATTTGGTCATATTCATCTTCCAATATCCCAATTGAAAATAATAAGGGCATATAAGTTTTAAAGTAAGAAATTTAACGAAATACAAATTAACTATTTTTCTTATTAATACTATCGCCTATTTTACTAACCTATAAAATATATTTTAATCCACTTTCTAATACATCGTTAGTATTAAAAATTCTACAAATTCTACTGTCACATTCTACAACAATTTGTGTAATAAATCACTAAGTTTAGGTTCAAAGAGAGTCAAACTCAGACTTAATATGCAAATGAAGATCGGCATTCAACTTGACATACACATTACGAACTCTTCATAACTTAAAGCAATTGTTGGAACCGACCACAAGCCAATATTCAATTTATTTATTACCACTAGTGCCACATCACCAAATATTTCAAACTAGTCTTCACTACAATCTCCTGCTGAAGGTATATATGAAGAGAGAAAAGTTGTTCACCTTCACATGGAAGCGTATCAAATTATCTATTGGTAAAAAATTAATTATACTTTGTTAGACAATAAATAATGAAATATTACGATTGGTTATAATCCAGATTAAAAATATTAATTTATCGTTGAGTTATTTTATCGGTTAAGGATATTTATTGGTTTAGTAGTGTAGTCAGTATTTCCTTTTTTATTTTAATTTGTGGCAGGTAATTATTGTTTTTTAATTGTTATTATGATGGTGATTAACTGAGCGAATACATACTACATGTGGTAAGTGTGCTACGAATAAGTTGAGCGAGGAGCGAATTTTCTCATTCTGAAAGTAGCTCAAAGAAATTCTAATGTTTCAATGTTTGAAAAGACTCCAAGTGAATACGTATCTATTGCGCATTCAAAACAATATTATTAAGTTGGATAAAAGCTTGATATTAATTACTAAAATTGTATTGAGATGAGTTTTCTATGACACTTATTAAATATTTGATATTGTAATTATGTTTTTGGCATTTGGTACTTTTTAGCTTGATTGTTTCTATTTCTTGTTTATTTATACAACTATACAATTCCGGCCACTGAAGAGTAAAGAATTAAATTATTAGACTTGAGAATTATTCAAAAGTGAGATTGGGTATGTTCATTAGTCAATTTTGCGTTTTTTATTTTATGTAATACATGTTGTTGACTACATGTGAGTGTTTTATCAAATGGTTTGCAAATGGGGGATGAAATTATTATTATTGTTAAATGAAATTAAGAGTGATGAAATTAGTTATTACAACTTAATTTTGACGAATTGGTAATTTTGTGTTCAAACATTTAGTTGTTAATGTTTAAGTGTGGTTGAACATATTAAAATTAAACAGAATTAGAATATGATCAATTAATTCCTGATAAGATTAGGTATCTTTTAAGTGCTAAACAATTTTTAATTGGAACAAAATAATTTTATACTTAGTCTAGCATTAGAATATACGTAACTATAAATAAGTCTAAACTATAGTTGGAGTAATATTCTATTTAGAAATAGTAGAAGTTTGTATTTTGAGGTTAAAAAAAAAAAAAGAAATGTCATTTCTTTAAAAATTTTTAACGCTACAACTATTTGCCGAGTATGTGATATAACAAAATTTGTGTTCGAATCAAATATTATTTAATGCCAGTAAAGTAAACAGGTAAATTGTTGTTCACTTTGTGTCAACAATTAGACTACAACGAAATATGTATAAAATATGTATCAAATGTATGAAATGTTTTACGTATAAGCAGCTCTAATCATTTCCTAAATAATACGCACAACAATCTTTTATTTTTAATCATTTACCCGTAAGTAAGTTTTACGCTCTTGTCACAGCATGTCACCAACTAATACATACCCATTGCCAACACCACATGCCTGTTCCTCTCTGCACCATTCCAACTTGCAGGCGGCATGAGTGAAAAGCAGAAGTGAACGTACGCGTGCAAATTGAATGCGCTAAGAGACTTAAGTGTCTTTACAGTCATTAATCGTATGCCTCGTCGCGATTTGCGCTGCTTCGTAGGTGTGTCTCATACGTAGTCGCACACCCGACCAGCCGACGCAATCGCAAGACCTCGAACAGCATGCTGGCCGCAATTGCGCTCGCGGGCGTGAAAGAACGCGCGTAATTCATAACGAAACCGCAAGTCCGCAATGTACGCAGAAAAAAACAATAACAATGTGCATATGATTATAAGGTGCGTATTTGTACATGTGCAAAGAAATGCGAATAATGCGGGATAGACGTCATGTCCATTTAGTAATTAAAAGGCAACTAATTTAATTATAGAGTGCAAATATGGATTGCTGCGCAGTTAACACAAGCGGGAACACTGTGTGGTATCAATTAATAAATCTGATAGTGAACAATGTAGGAATAAGAACAACGGTTGGCGTAACAATTAGGTATTGAGCATTAACTGCTCATTTGTTTCGGCACATTTCAACGTGTGGAAACTTACCGTGCACTAGATAATGTAGATTTTTTTTGCTTTGCCAATGTTATTTGAAAAGTTCCTTGAGTCGTTTGTATATTGCCTAAAATGTCATTAATGTAACATCAAACTCCAGTATTTTAAACAACTATTAGTATAGTACTGAATTATCTAAGAAGAACTTTCTTAGATATATAAATTCGGATATTTGAATTGTATAAGTTAAATATTTTTGAAAATTTCTTGAAAAGATCAAGTTTTGAAATTTTTCGAAACATTTTTTGTGCGCATGCGTGGAAAACTTGTCAATGCAATGTCAGGGGTGTTTACACCTTGAAGAAAAAACAGCTCAGTTTTATTTCCAATTTATAAAATAAATTTAGAAAAATACGCCCTTAAAGTCTTCAACTACAATTGTAATTTACTTCGCAAACAAATGATCTAACCCATATTTTGAATGCGATGCAAGTATTGGTTGTCCATAGGTATTTTAAAAGTTTTTCCTTAATTTGTTCCATTTGCAATTGAAAATCTAATTGAAATGGAATAGAATTTTAGTGGATACTTCCACGTGCAGCCACCATAGGTCAAACTTGAAAATGCTACTAATATTTATCAATGTAACCAAATGTCTTTCGATTTAATCTTGCATTACATATTCCACGACATCCAATAATGTCAGTCATTCTAACATTTGCAAAATCTAGCATTCTGTCTCAATCAGTCTTTAAATTGATGTCAATGGCATACTCATCTATCTTATTTTTTTCTTAGCGTTCTAGACAAGTGCCAAAACAAAAGTAATTAGCATAAATAAATATACTCTGCCATTGACCACTAATAGATACTAAAACCTTTAAAATGACCTGATAAAAAATAAAAATATTTAACGAAGGACATTTACATAGTTTTAGCTACTTATGCTGCTGCTGGATTCAAATCCTGTCAAACACCTCCATTGGGAGTGTTGTAGTTCAAACCTAACAGTCGAGCTACCGAGCCGCCAGTGTTGGGAGGTTAAGTATGGTATCGGTCTATAACCGACATGAGTAACAGTTCGCTTACACAAAATCCTATACCCCGTATAGAGGTAAAAAATAAATAAGAAAAATGATGAATGTTCTTGCAAGTAATAAAGTTAAACTACAGGTTTAGGATGCGATGCGTAGAATGTGGCATGTTTATTGTCAAGGTCAATATTACCAGTCGTCATTATTGTACTCTTTAATGATTACATGTGTCAGCTGCAGTACAATTTTGAAGTTTATGTTTAGTTGTTTTAACGATTGTCACGGATTCAATAAGCGAAACTTGATTATAGAATATACAACAAATATTTTTCTAAAGTGCAAATTTTCTTTTGATAAAAAAAATAAAAAAAATTATTATTCGTATAAATTTTTCATATAGAAGTTCATATATTAGTGTATCA
>JAODGC010003745.1:60583-83721 GCA_027574925.1 Ecitoglossa quadriceps | reverse complement strand
TGTTAAATATAATATTGTACTATTTTAGAGTAAATAAACAATTGTGGAATTGTATTGAATTTGAATACATGTTTGAATTTCTTATTATAACACGCATTGTAATTGTTTAATATTTTGTTGGAGTTTTATGTTTGTTGAAACTTCTATAAATAGTCTAAAGTCTAATGTAGTAATTCCTTATATTGCATTGATTTCTGGTTTATTGGTACATTCGATTTGCTAGTACATAATGTTGTAGTCGAATGCAATCGTTTCGTCGTTTGGCTAAATTTTATTCGCAATAATCTGCGCACATACGCGCAATTTGCGAATGAGAATGAACTATATGCGCAAATTAGTAATAATTTATTAATTCGATCAGCATAAGCCCAACCTGCTATACGAATATTACGCAGGGTTGTGTAATGAAATGTCTGCACGACCGACAAACGCGTATCGACAATCGAGTGAAAGTGAATTTGACCAAAATAGATTTCAAATTGTCTGCATACTTTGAATTGACTTGTACTCGTACTTGAAACTTTATTTATAAGAAAGTTTACAATAATACATACTGACAACTACTAAAATCTGAAGAGAAACCTCAAACTTCTAATGCGTTGTATTGTTGGCTGCCTAGTATACTCTACTCAAATCATTCAGCAGCATTAATTTAAATAATTGTTATTCTTCTTGCAGAAAACAATGCTTGATAGTATACACGACGAAGACAATTCCTTCAATGGAGATGGTTACACATGCTCAGCCATTATTTACGCTGTGATGGCCATTTTAAATTGGGCAGCACCTTCTGCAATCTCCATAGTGGGCCCAAAGATCTCAATGATTTTCGGAGCATTAACATACTTGTAAGTAATCACTGCACACTTTAATCATCTGCATCGATACATTAATTAACTTTCTATGTCTATTTGCTAATTGTAGATTCTTTATATTGATGTTTCTTATACCGAAGACCTGGCTGCTTTATTTCGCAAGTGGAGTTATTGGTGTGGGAGCTGCCATGATCTGGACTGGTCAGGGAAACTATTTGACGTTGAATTCAACTCCGGCGACCATGTCGAGGAATTCGGGAATTTTCTGGGCTATGCTGCAAGCCAGGTAATTACTGTATGATTGATTGGTTTCATGATTTACGTATATCTAAGATTGAATAAATGCATTGAGTACATATAGCTTGCAAGGACTTTTGTCGTCCTTGAAGGTGGACTCGAATCGAATATGATCCGGTTAAGTTGCAGGCATGTAATCAATTCAGATATATTAATATATAAAGTCAGGACATTTCACAATTAAATGTTAAAAATAACATTAAAAATATTTATAATAAAAAATGACATCAATTAAAATAAAGTTCAATGTTCTCAAAATGATAGCATTAATGTTTAAGAAGATTCTTTACTCCAATTTATATAAAATCTATTTTTGACATGTATCAACTGGTCAATTCCATCTCTACCTATCTACACTGTATTATAATTGAGTACTCAGATATTGGCTCATTCCATAGCTTGTACTTCCTTAAACTGCAATAAAACACGTTTGTAATAACAATCGACGCGGAACCACGCAAGAGTTTACAGGACGCCACGTGGATAGTGCAGCAATATTAATAACAAATTCAACTGTTGTAACAATTGTTGCATTGCTTTATTTGAGCATGTTTAGTATTTGTCCAGTTCTACATTTGTTTGACGATGTTAGTCACTTTCTGCGCACGTACTTTGATAAGAAATGCAGTCATGAAATAATTACTAGAATCTATAGTTGGATTGAACTTGAAATTATTAAAATCCACATGTGGCTTTGTTGATTCATGCAGAGCGTGTGTTGAAGTTTATGAAGTTTATGAGATTAAATTAGTCTTGAGCAGTTATTTGCATACTCTATAATACCAGTACAATGTCATTTATTTTTAGCAACCAAATGCACTTCCTTTTTAAGTTTAACTCGTGTTATCACTATCGTGCAGACAATAAGTTATATATTAAATAGATAACTGGAGTACGATGTCACTAGAACACTATGTCAATTGAAATGAATACTAAATTGATTATAACGTGCCAAACACTTGTTTGGCCTGAATTTTTGCTTATTATCTACTTATTGAGTAAATTGTTTATATATTTATTCATACTCAGAATTTATTAAATAATTTCTTTGTTTAACTAAACTTAAATTTAAAAAATAAGTTAGAAATGAGTCAATTCACTAATACTATCGATTGGCATTGCATTACATGTACACAACAAAAGTGATTGGATTTTGCAAGTATATTAGTTCCAATTTTGTAGTTTGTGCTTGTTTTTGTCTGTATGATGTGTATATGTATTAAATACTATTTGTTTCTGTGTGGGAAGAGTAGACTTTCCTTCATTACATACTAATCCTTTTGAATTTTAGGTTTTAGTTGTGTTTGTGACATTTAATTTAAAATCATGTCAAATTGAGCGCTAGAAAATAAAATCGGTACCTTATGTAAATTAGCTTTGTTGGTCAAAAACTCAAAACTAATTTCATTAGTACTATACATTATTCAGTTTGGTACAAACTCTCCAAACCAGTGAAAGTTTATAAAAATAAATGTGTTACTACTGTTACTTAAATGAGTAACTTGTTTCAATGCTAATAAACAAATTAGCCGACATAATAATTATCAGTTGATAAAGTTTAAGCAATTAGACTTTTACATCCAAATCTTCAAGGGCATTATAAACTTTTAACGTTCTAATGTGTTTGGGACACTTTTCTAATTTTTGGTAATTTAATTTTTACATTTACCAATATTTATTTATATTATTATTTACTTTTACATATAATTTATTTCGTTTTTTGTTTTATTTCCAGTATGTTTGTCGGTAACTTGTACGTATTCTTCCAATTTGAAGGCAAAACAAGAATCGACATAGAGACGAGAACAGTTGTGATATGGGTACTTTCCGGAATTGCTATGGTTGGAATTGGTATCCTTGTTCTTTTACCACGTTCCCATCGTGAAGATGAGGACAGTACTGAAGATTTGAGTGTTAAACCAGATGGGCCAATGCAGGCTTTAGTCGGAGCAGGAAAATTATTTATTACCAAACGAATGATTTTACTTTGTCTCACCTTCTTCTATACTGGTAAGTCTCATCCAGTCATCAAGTCTCGTTAGCTAATGGTTATTTACACAACAAGAGAATATTAAAAACCCAAAATTTATAAGTAAAAATATTTGTTAAATAGAGCGAAGCACTAAAAAATATATTTACAACATAATAATAAGTAAATTGCACTACAAAACAATAGTATGCTATACTGGATTTGGAAATTTGGATTAATTAATGTTTTGAGACTTTATCATTTTTGATTTTGCACAATCAATACATTCTTCTATGATGATAATTTAGGTGAAGGTCGAGTATTGATCGCATCATACATTCGACCAAATCATATTAAACTCAAGTGATCAAGAATGATAAAAAATTATATAAAAACGACTTATTTACTCTGACTCAAGGTTCATCTAAGTCTGAACTTTGTAATTAATATATTTGTCTTTTTAGGAATGGAATTGTCTTTCTTCAGTGGTGTCTATAGTGCTGCTGTTAGCTTCACTAAACAATTCGGATCCATTTCCACACAGTTAATGGGTCTCTCTGGTATTTTTATTGGGCTTGGTGAAGTGCTCGGTAAGGGTCTTCAAATAAATAATAACAAATGAATTACCACGATATTCATTTCTAGGTGGAGCTATTTTTGGTATCCTTGGAGGCAAGACAACTCGTTGGGGAAGAGACCCAATTGTAATGGTTGGCTTTCTAATTCATTGTATTGCCTACTTCTTGATCTTCCTCAATCTTCCTGATAGAGCTCCATTGGGTGCAACATTTGATGTCGGTTTCATTGAACCGAATGCAGCTTTGGCGATCTTCTGTTCATTCCTGCTTGGTTTTGGAGATGCCTGTTACAACACCCAAATTTACAGCATGTTGGGTGGTGTTTTTAGAGATAACAGTGCGTCGGCATTTGCTGTCTTCAAATTTACACAGGTATTTTACTCAATGGAACTTACAAGATACATATAAATTGATTAAGTAATCTTCTTTGAAAAATCTTGGCACTCAATTGAGCTTATAGATAAATATTGCTGGCCCAGATTGATTAGAGATTGTTGAAAATAAAGTAGCCCCGATTTTTGTAATCTTTATACATTATAATCTCTAAATTATAATCTCTAGACAATATTACTTCAATTGCTTGCTATGATTAGATAACTATTTAAAATTTTAACTAGGACAGGGTCAATGACACTCTCTTTATGACTGAACTTTCGAAAAATTTTATAAAAACTAATAAAATTCAGAGTTCGTTGACTTTTGCTATTAACTTTTATTACATACCACATAAACCTACAAGGTCATTTGTTGATAAAAGTACAATTCTTGATTTGTAACAATTTATTAATAACCTATTATTTATTTCTTTTTTAGTCTGTTGCTGCTGCTGCCTGCTTCTTCTACTCTTCGCACGTGGGCCTCTACGTGCAGTTGGGTATCCTTCTAGCCCTGGCAGTCATCGGTACAATATCCTTCGTTCTAGTCGAATGGGAAGTAAAACAAGAAGTACGTGAAAAAACCGACACCGCTTCCGTGAGCGGCTCCAGCAGCTCGGGCAGCGACTCGTAGAGCATCCCAAATCAACGCCACTCGCTACAGCTGATCATCAGGTTATTAATCGTATAATTGTTAGGATAATAGTGTAATATTTAAAGATTTGATACGAGTCAATACACACAAATGTTTAGGCTGTCTTAAGATAAGTAGGTAAGTGAGATGAATGAAAACACTTGCAAGTCTTCCACATACAACCAGTCATTCCAGATGCTGTCGGGTGATGTGGTCCATGATGAGACGAGATGATGGACGTCTATGTAATTTATTTATTTTAGCACATTTTTATTTAATATTGGCTTTATCAAGTATCAAAATTATATTTACTTAATCTGTTGTAGATAAATCACAGAGACTTCTTTTATAAACTTGTAATAATGTTATATGTACATTGTTGAGGCTGCAGAATTTATAGTTGTGACCATTTACGTTAGTGGTATTTTAATGGACTGCGGACCACTTTGAATGTTCAAACTCCGGACTGATCTGTGATTATAGGGTAGAAATCACACTATTAGTTTGTATTCTAACACTTAACATGCTTCCATTGTGTTTGTTTGTTGCGCAAACTAGACTGGATGGAAAATTGTATATAAAATATGTAATGATACGTATATGTAGACAGATTGAGTTGTAAAATATACTCTCTTGTTAATAAACATTGCTAAAAGATAATTAAATGATTGGTAATACTTACCTATTCACTGCAAATTTTTGTGCAACACACGCTGCAGGAAATTCTATATAGCTCTGTAAATAAAAAGATATTAGAAAAATTATTTCGTTACATGCCACTATCGATTATTTTGGTAATTGCAAATTGCTCCAAGAACTGTTATCAGATAATTTTGTACATTTCTTAAATCTTGCTGTAGAATATTTTATCTTATGGGCACCCTTATAAAGAAAAATGCAATTCGAATTTGTATCCCGTCGAAACCTCTGCATGTGTTTGTTATTGTTTACATTTAAATCCGCTACGCGTCTATAACATTTTGTAGGGCATGCACTATACACCAGATGCACATCATCCGTCAGCAGGTGCGCGTGATTTCTTCGTTGCATTAGAGTGTTTTTCCCATTTCTGTATTCAGTGAAGTTTATCTCTACAATTATTATGTTTGCCGTTCCAGTGAAAGATTCTTTGAGATTCTCCGTGTTAATATATTCATTACCTTTATCACCCATTTGACCCCATCAGGAGCAGGACAAATACAATTACAAGATATAAACCACAACACTTGATTTACAAATTGTTTTTTCAGAAATGACTATATTTCATCTTATGGTTAAATTTGCATTCGACGATTTCAAACAGTAAGTATTTTATACCGTTCTTCAAAACACAACAAACCCTATTGCTGTTATGTTAAGCAATAAACCTTAATGATGTTTATTGCATTCTACATCTAAGAATCTATAAGGTAATGTGATAAAACAAGAAATATATGGCATAAATATTGGAGATTTTAAGCAGAATACTTGAATTTAGATAATAGGTATTTTTTTCTGCAAAACGAATACAAAATTGCTCAAATTAATGTTTTTTTTTGAAAAAAATAATTGTGTATAGTGTTTTCATATCTGTATTGACAATGTTTTACTAAGTGCTTTGGGATTTTGAAGTGTATAAATCAAATTGAAAAAGTAATAGTATTTAGGCGTTAGTGGAACGCTCAGACAAGGGGTCCTCCCTTCTTGATACTATGAAAGCACCACTCCATAGTTGTAATCTGGTGCAGATTGCCTTAGTTCTGCAAATATCCATAGTTTTACAGATTTTTAAGAACAATAACAATGTAGCAATTGTTGAAACATGAAGTTAAGAAGTCGCCTTCAGTTCACTGAGCGTTCCACTATACGTAAGTATAATAAAACACTGAAAGCTTGCTTTAAGAAAATTAAAATATTATTTTAAAGGCAAGTAGAACGTTGTTAATTTGTTTTTTTTTTTTTTTAGGTCAAGCGATAATATGCTAAGTTGAATTATCCTAATAGATGTTGACATCAAACCTGTCTAGGGTGCACATAACCATTCTATGCAATTGATCTGAAAATATTGTATTCAGCAAGAGAATACAATAATAATGGTATGGGTGTGAAAGTATATGAACCAATAAAGATGCAAAAATTGCATATTTAAATGGAACATCTGCAAACTGACAAACTCCAAGAGGATATTACAAATGGTACAAGCGCATCCATAGAATACATAATTTCTTTTAAGGGTCAATACTAAAACGCAAACAACATTTGTCCAATAACATCTCAAGTATTACAGCTATAGAGTTGCAATTTGCACCACCTGTTAGGGCATAACATCACCTATATGTTTTGTGCCAAATCGCCAATGTGCTTTTATTGGTTTAGAAATAAAGGCTCAAAAAGTTAAATCTATATTTAAGAATATGAAGTTACATATATATTTTTATTTTATACACAATGAGTTGCTTTATTGAGAGGTATTAATTAATTGTGTACATGTTGACTGAAAGTTTGTCAAAAATATGGTCAAAATTTACCAATTTTTTAAGAGAACAGGTGTTTCGGAAAATTGGCTATATCAAAAACAATATTAGGACTAGCCCACAAGTGATACATCGTTTTACAGCTAAAAAGTTGCTCTATCAACTGGTGTTACTTAGATATGTTTAGTTTTATTACAAAGTCTTTAAAAATAAGGTCAACATATATAAAATTTCCAATTTTTGAAAAATTTGTTTCGGTAAATTAAGTCTATCCGAAAAAGTATTAAGGCTATTCCAACAAATTATAAATAATTTGGTAGCCCAAAAGTTGCTTTATCAGAGGGTTGTTTTTTAAGGATGGAGTTAAACTGTACCAAAATTTTAAATTTTTAAAATATATGTTTTAAAAAATGGTTTTTGGCTGGAAAACTATTAGGGCGATATCAATAAAATATACATCTATCTATAGCTAATGAGTTGCTTTATTGGTTGCTGCTTATTAATTATTTTCAGCTTAATTACAGGTACAATTTTTCACAATGTTAGTGTAATTTTTTCATTGATATTTGTTTATTGAAGTTTAAAATTAAATTTGGTACAAAGTTTAATTTAATATAAATGAATTATTGTATTAACGTTTTAATTTTAAGAAGTTTCATATGAAAGATTTTATTGTGCTGATTTTTTGTGTGTGGTATGTTATTGAGTACATAAAATTATAATTGTGTTGTCCATTGACGAGAAGTGACTGTAACATAATTTAAGCAGTGTTAAAATTTGAGAAGCTTAAATAGCGATACAAAACTTAAGGAATTAATTTAATGCTCGAACGGTACACATTCTCTGATGGGCAATTGGCATTCTACGGTTATTTTGATAGCTGTATAAGGCTGGACAACTTAATTTAACTGCAAAATGGTACCTGACGCGCCATCTTAACGTCAAGTTCTGTATCTGCTGAATTTAAATAGCGATAAAAAGAGAAATCTGCAATTTTAAAAAAGAATTATAAATCTACACATTATTTCCTGTTTTAATTACTTTAATGAAATTTAAAAATACATATTTATGTTTGTCCTTAATTATAGAGATAATTTTCCATCGCGTGCTGAGTTAAATGTCAAAAATTGATCAACTTCAAAGTCTAACTAAAGTAGAAGTAATTAAACAACGTATATTCTTTGAATTTCTTGCAGACGTTTGCTTAATTAATTAAAATAAGTTTATATACTATAAATTTAAATAAAGGCAAATAATAATTAGTTTTCTTTATGTATGGCTTATACAGTTAATATTGTCTACAACGTATTTTCTGAGCAATAAAAAGCATAAAAAAATTTATCCTACATATGTTAAAGTAAAATTTAATTTATAAGTAGTTTAAAGTGTATGAAATTTGTAATGAAGTGGCAGCCATAAGATTTACGAAACAGAAAATACATTCATTCCTTACTTTGCATCAGGCAAAAATTAAATTGCATATGATTGGAGGAATCTCAGATATCACAAGCAACGGGAGAAATCAATCACATTTGACTGGGTGACATTAAACTAAATACTGCAGGACTGGGCTCGGATAAGAGAAGACAACATGTTTTGGTACAATTTGTGCAGCTATCTCGAGAGATGCCTCGTTTGTTATTGTTTACATTCGGTGCAACACAATTGCGATACGTTTCAGATTGAAAACTTATGTCAGTTGCACGTCGCCCATCGAAAGATGCACAAGTACACCTCGATGTTGTTTTAAGTCTATTAAAAACAAATATCGTTATTAGTCTAGGAGTTTGGGTTCTTCACAATTCCATGACCATGCAGGTTTATCTGCTGACATTCCAAAACCTAGCATAAATAATATTGTAAGTATTCATTTTAACAAAACTAACGGTTTTCAATTATTTATGTTTCTTGTACATTTTTGCAAATAATTGTTGTTTTTTTAGGATTGTTCAATTTATTCATGAAAGTAAGATGTAATATGGATGCACATTATATCTACGTGTCATTGAACGCTCGTGGTATAAAGCAGAAAGATTTTATATCTATATGTTTTGTAATAATGAAGTTACGAATTGTCATTTTCTATACAATTGAAACTCAAGAGAGAAGAATTCAACGTGGTTACTTAGTTTACTTAGTTACTGAGATTGGTAATTAATCGGAATTGTTGTAACTACTGATAGAGTTCAAGTTTATTGTCAGTGTACATAGTTAGTAATTGGTTCATGGGCACTCCCACATGTATGGTAATAAATCAATCTGATTTGCGACATCAAAATCCGTAAAATAATTGTACCGATGGAGATGAATACTATATTAAGTTGATCAGGGAGAGACCTGTGGTGTAATTAGTTTATAAAAGAATAACCGATCTCTGGGTAGATCGTAATTGCTGCGATGAACAATTCTGATATGCGACATCTAACTGTTCCAAACCATTACACCAACAAAACTAAGGGTTATTGTAAATTCATCACAAAGTGGCCTAGCCAATGTTTTATAGCAATTAGTACTGGGTGCAATTGGTTTATAAAACAGCTGCCTTTTAGGCACTCCCACATGGGTTGCAATAAGCATATTAAAATTTGCCCCACGAATATCCCCAAATCCAATGCATCGATGTGGTGGAATGTTGCTGTAAATTGATTAGACAGTAGCCTAGGTAGTGTCGGTATGGTATTGAAATTTGGGTGTATTTGATTAAATAAAACCGCCATAAATGCAATTAACAATTGTTCCAAACCATTGAACCAATGGCGATTGAATGGTAATATAAATTGGTTAGGGAGTGTTCTTACGTTGTTGTAACCGAATTTTAGAAGGAAACCACACCTGAAACAATTAAAACCGTAATATCTCTGGGACGTACGAGATTTTCTTAGTTTTTCTAAATAATCTAGAAGTAGTTGATTAACTCATATTCAATTTATAACTCATGTATCTTGCATTTTTCCAGCTTTTGTTCCTGATTGGTTTTATTTTTTCTGACATGTATTGCAAACTACAAACATTTGAACTCTAGCGTTGTATATATATAATTTGAAAACCCTCTTAATATAAGCTTTCAAGTAATGTACAATATAAAACAACCAATCTTCTCAGCACGTGTCGTAGGTAGGACAGGTACAATTTGTTTTTGTTTACATTCGACGCAACCACTTGTAAACCAGTCGCTCCTCGGTTGTCGGAAGGTGCACATACTTATATTTGTGTTTAAATAACCCTTTCACAAACAAATCAGTTGAAAATACGCAATTTAATTAAATCGTTGTTGGGTACTATCTGTGATCGTAGTAATCAACGACTTTCTTTAACCAACCAAAAGAGTTTTAAGTATTTCGTTATGTATTTGCAATTATCCAGAAATCTGGAATCGATATTCTTATAATAATTAAGGTTGGTTGTCAAAAATATAATACTTTTTATTGTATAGTTGTATGTGGTCACAAAGTGTTTAATATTTATTATGCTGATATAAGTTTACTTTAACACTTAGTATTATTTGTTGGTAGATACTAAAGAACAAGCCAAAAACTTTACATCTACAAATAATTGTAAATGTTGAAGTAAACTTATATCAAGGTAATTCTTACTTTTTATAAATATAAAGGTAAAGTGCGCTTAAGTAATGATTGCTGTCAAACCAAGAGTGCATTGCTTTTTCTGCTTGTTTTGCATTATAGTTTTTGAACAAGTAGTGATGATTTACGTTACATAAGTAAGAATTGTCTTAATTGCTGTATAATTTATTTTCAGTAATCGTCGGACTCAATGGGATCCAAGTATTTCAATTTTGCCTTGAAAACCTGTGTATTCTACACCAACGCGGGTCACCAAAAACCTTAATCAGTTCTTTTTAGAACTATCACATTATTTGAATTAGAAATAATGTTGCATTTAGAATATTTATGTTTATTTGTTTTACTTACTAACTTATTTTTATTTTGTTCATTTCTTTGTTGTTCATTTTTATCTCTATAAATACATTCGGTGTTCTTCGCTGATCAGTCAGTGATTTGGCTTGGTGCTGTGCACCTATGCGTGGCAACCTAAGGGTCTCGAGTTCGATGCCAGCGGAGGTAAACGAATTTTACAGAAAATTCGAATAATTCCGTACTACGTGTGTCGTAAATGGCATAGATAATAGGGTTGCCTACAGTTAAAAAAGACTTAGAAAATTCACCGATTCTATGTTCCAATAGAAGTAGGCATATACAGTAATAATATATGTATACGAGACTTGTAAAAGCGCCCAAGTTCAAATGGAAACAAAAAGAATAAAGTAAAGGAATGAGCTCCGCTAAGAAAAGGGGAAGCCAGAATTTTGGCTTTTGTAAGACAGCTGTCTTAGAGATCGCGCGTAGCGCGATCTCTTTAATGACTTCTCCGGCGAAGCCGGCGAAGTCATTATATGATGGGTCTTCGCCGGCTCTGCCGGCTGAAGACCCATCCCTGTCGGTTCGACAATGCTTTTGTATTATTCAAAGTTTCTGTAAAACGCCGTTTCCGGTGCTAGGAATCGAACCCAAGACGTTTGGGTTACCAAGCCTAGCTCCACACCACTAAGCCATACCACTGACTAAAGGGAGGAAAACATCACATATATTTATTACCATAGATTTAAAAGCGGACTAAAGGAATTGCAATAAGATAATTTTTCAAAGTCTTTTCTAACTGTAGGCAACTTGGAACATTTTCAATTATTGATTTACATTGGCTCTTATGGGAGTGCCATATACTCCTCTGCCGGCGAAGCCCCATCGGTGACATGCCGCTTACATTTCAATTTTCTTTAAAAGGTACCACGCTGTTGGGAATCGAACCCGGCAACCCCGGGCCAACAAGCGCCGGCACATACACTATACTATTGCGGGTTCCAACTCAAGCACGCTTAATTCTCGTATTTATTATTTCTAGTTACTTCTTGGTTAGTACTTAGTACAGTACAGTAACAGATATCTAATAAGAACAATAACATTGAATACTTGTAGCTCTGAAAAGAACTGATGTAATACTGAAAATTCTCTCAACTTCGATCTTTTATTAATGACATTATAGTATCATCCTGAACCATCTAATTTTAACTTGAGTTATATGATAAAATGAGAGCTTATTAAAATATTGCTTGATACAATACTAATAATACAATGCAATAAATTGATTTCAGGTTAAAGGCAATGTTAATTAATCCAGAAATGTACTAGATGATACTAATATGCTAGTAACACTGAAAACTTTTGACTGACCATGCAGTAAACAGAAAACAAATGAATTATGATGCAGGCAAGTTTCAAATGCAGAGGAAGATTCAAAAGCTTCCTACTACATAAAGCAGTAGATGATGGAAATGTTCATGTTCTAAAAGCAGTAAAATCAATTGTTTAAAAGGATGCACGGGATTTAATAAAAACCACCTCTTTAACTCAAGTTAAGTAACGCTCACTATATTTTATTATACAGCACCAATAGTGGTTGCATCGTCGTACATCTCCAAATCTTCATGATAATACTTCGAAAGGTAGTCATTCATAAAATCCGTTACCTTGCTGTATATTTCTGGATGTTGTTGAATCTCAGAAATGAAATATTTTCTCTTAAGTAAGTAGATTTCACAGCAATCAATTGCAATTATTGTATCAGGACTTTGCCTGTTATCACCCATGAAAGATAATTCTCCAAAGTGTTCATCTTCACTGTAATGCTTTACCTAGAAAACACAAGAATAATAAACAATGACCTCTAAGAAACAAAGACTAGATTGAATGAATATTAATAATACCCACTTCTTTGCCTGCAAGACTATAAGCAGCAACACTCCCAAGCCGAATAAAATACATTGCTTTACTTTTACCACCAGCCATCAAGATAACATCCGAAGGCATAAAATACATAACTTTCATTGTCTTAATAATCCCATATAATATATTCAAAGGAATTAACTGGAAGAGATCTAACTTGGAAAATAGGTGCATATAAATCTGTAGCATCACTTCTTGTTGTAATTGAGGTCCAATTATCTGCATAATAGTATCCTCATTGTAGAAATTTATTTCGTATCGGAAGTCATAGTATTTCAAAATTTTTGAGACCAATCCAGGAGGTATTGATTTATAACGCAAATACTCATTGAGTTGCTTTACAGATTGGCTGTATTTTTGAGACGCAATGAACTTAGTCCCTGATTGCATCATTTTACAGAGAATCAGAAAATTGATGATGAAGCCAAGGAGAAGACAAACCATCTGGAATAACATGTTGCACATGCTATCTGGTTCGAGGACAGGACCAAATTGAAAAAGTATTGATATGGAATGTTGGAGAGCTTGGACATGTGCTTCAAATCGATTCCAATCATCACTAGTATGGCTTGTAATCATGCTGATGCCGACGGTATAACTCAATGCAGTTATCCACAATGTAAGAAGGATTAAGGAAAGCACTAGTTTAATGCTTCCCATTACAAACATGTTGATTTGTCGAGACTAAAATCACGTCAAACTTACAACAAATATTCCCAATGTTACAAAGAGATACCTCCTTAAGTCGATTCAGATACATCCAAAGGACAAAAAACCGAGCCCATTTTGTAATGTTAACCAACTGAATGAATCTTTCCTCTGGCCAATTAGAATCTAGCTTTGGCCAGTAGCCAAACTGCAGAGCATGTATGTATTTCAAATTAATAAGTGATATTATATCGAAAGTGAATAATGTAAGTAAGTAACGCCTGCAAAATCAATGATACATCATTGTCTCTTGATAATCCAGCTTAACTCATACCTAATAAGCAGACGTCGACTCAAAACAATACAATTCTCCTGATTATCAATATAGCCAGTGTTAAATGCCATAAAAATATCAGCTATTGTTGTTAAATCCAAGCCAATCTCAACATAGCGTGGTGTCATTATTTGAGCGAGTAGTCCAATTGGATTTAAGGATAGTTGAACTGAGATAAAGATAATTTGAAAAACGTCCCATATCTCCCTAAAAACGTAGCAAATATGCAAAAAAATAATAAACATAACATTTAAGTAAGCTTTACTTACCTAAATTGACTAAATGGGTGTATAATGTAGTAATGAAAATTCAAATGGAACAGTTTTTCTCGTGTAATGATGAAACTTGATTTGTAGAATGCACGACTACGTGGATTAGTCTCATTAATGAGCATCATTTTGCGAAATTGACGACGAAGTACAACGAAAGATCCACTATCAATATAACTGCGACATAAAATATTGACTTTATATTGTTGATACCTAACGCGACAGTACCTGGTAATAACATCGTTATCAAGATTTAATTCACATTCGTGATTAAGGTCGGTTTTGTGTCTTTCGTCCGTAAACATTCTTGATGGTTCCTAATGTAAACTGCTACAATATCATTAATACTTTCAATCAAATTGTTAGCTGCCACTTTTTCTTAATAATATTGTTTTGTCATTTTGTTATACTAGTTACTTAGCAATGGGAATATTACAAACAAAAACGTTTCATAAAGTAAATAAATTTGTCGAATAAAGCACATCTAATAATAATAAATATAGTTCTTGACTGGAAAGCAATAAACACATTTATCATACATAATCACAACAAGACAAAGTAAAAGCACTCTCTATCGCTTTCCCCAACCAACATAGCAGTGGAAGAAGTTGATAAATTGGTATTCTGAAAATAAGAAAAGGGCAAGATAATAAACGAACATACTTAACACGTGGACGTTTTTTGTATTAATATGTCTTACACATTACTTGGTATTCTTTTTATACATTTAAGCGCAACCTATTAACAACTTTTATACATTCTCTTCGTTTTTAGTACTTTTCTTAAGTCATCTCTATTATATTTATTTCATGTTAATTTCGTCGTTTGGGTGTCTCTGTGTGAGTGTTCAGCATTAGGTAAATCAATATCGCTGCATGTCAATTATAATCCAATAATACATTATCTTTATATTCATATTTACGTTACATACACTATTGATATTGTATATAAATTGTGTTCGTGACGTCCGCGCACCAATAAATAATCCTACACCTTTATCATCACATCAAGTGATCACAATTAATGTTTATATCGCGTCGACATCTCTAGTTGAATCTCTCCAACTCTTAGCTTAGATTAGTATACTGACACAACATTATTTGCTTGCTGGTGGTATTCGTGAAGATCGTTTTAGAAATGAAATAAGAATCTAACAACCAGTCGAATAAATTACTCAATGTATGTAATTGTTTAAAGCCGTACGCTGGCATCGCAATGAGAACGACTAGTAGTATGTGGGGCAAGTAACAATGAGAAGAGTGTAGATAGTAGTAAGATGGCAGCAGTTGTGACGTCGGAAGTCATCGTCGACGTGGAGGAGCTTGACAGGTTGACGTTGTATCCGCTTGCATATGTCATGTTCACGTTGAAGAACCCTTCGGAGAGACCATGCGGGGAGCGCACTAGGAGAAGGTACTCGCCGATGTCGCTCACGCGTACCTTTCGAATGTAGAGCACCGCTTGATGACAATGGATTGTTGTTGTATTCTAGAAACATTAAGATGCGATTAGATAGAGACTATGGCAGGAAAGGTGCTAACACAAGTTGTGGGCTTAATTTAGGTTATAAATTCTGGTGAAAAAATTGCTTTTTACTAAAATAAAATGACTAATATTAGAGAAATGAGTATTTCGTGTTTAGTAAATGTACTGGCTATATTAAAATTATCAATTTCCAATCATGCCAAAGCCAGTCTCAAGGTTTAAACACGCTTATGAAATTGGGCACTAGATTTATGTTGTTGCTAATAGATTTCTAAACTGACAAGTTCATGGTTTGCAATTTGCATTTCCACACACAACACTATGTCATCCAAGAGTTTTGTTTACAGTTATATCTTATTACCAATCGATGAGAAACACAATATGTTTATTTACCACTCACCGTAATAGCATAAGCAACAATATCAGTATCCGCTTCCCCTGGTTTGTAAACTCTATCCTTAGCAATCCAATACACCTTACTATAAGTCGGATTGGCACAAAATTCCATAGTCAACGTCAGCGGCTGTCCATAAACCCCGGTGATCGTCTTATTCGTAGGAAAAATCATCGGATGTCCTGCAACAATCCAACCAAAAACCATAAACCTCTCGTTCAACTCAACACAAGCCTTAATTTTGTCACATGTAATCCCAATGCAAGTATAATCCTCCATCTAAATAAAACAAGATGTCATCAAAGCGTATGATGGCTTTAAATTTTAATTATTTATAGTGCTTCAAGGATTGTGCATGCCGCCTCCAGCAACACAATGAAATAAAGATAAACGTATATTACAATTGCAAATCTGACCGCTTCTACGCGCTGCTTTCCATTCTTCTTACATACATTATACTTGTTTGCGTCTTTTATTTGCCACCGCCGCATGCTGATAAATGCTGATACATTTAGTGGCGGCGGCGGGAATTAAGCAGAGGCGCGCGTGGCCGCCGAGGTTTCACACTTGGGATTCAAGAGCGGGATTTGAATGCGAGGCCGTAAATTGAATAAACCGAATCAACGCCCGCGCTGGGCGAATTTAACAATAAACTGGAAAACCATAAAGCGTCGGACCGACGCTCGGGGGATAATAACTTTAGCATATCTAACAAGATGAATAAATAAGTAGCGCATGAAGGTGGTGCTTTTAACGGTGTGATTAAGTTAATTTTAGAGATGTTACGATTAATTTGTGTAAACAAAATCATAATTTAACTATGGTGGAAATTAGTACAGATTTCTCAAAGTCAAAGATTATAAGCAAGAAATCAGTTTTATTGAAGATGTTTATTCAGTTTCTGCTTGTCTATAATCTTCAACGTTGGTAACAATATAAACATTGCGTTTATAGCATTGTTAAAATTGTTTATAATTAAATACAATGCACAATATAGTAATGAATATCAAATTAAATCACTGCTAAAACTAATGTACCAATTTATTATCAACATCTGGCAATGAATATATTTCAAATTGAGCTAATGGTGGCAGCAATGTGGACCTTTGAAGAGGTCGCGGTATTTCCACTAATTGAAACAACATCCACCACCATCATGTGCCTCGTATCAGTTTCAATATACAATTTGCAATGTCGATTCCGCTGCGATTCATCGTGGCGTGAGCGCGCGCGCGTGTTGAGATCCGGAACGAGCGGAAATAGTTAATATCATCAAATGAGGCGGCGAGTGCCGGCAGCGGTGGAAAATTGTAAATTGCAAATGGCCGTATGGAATTGTCGGCTGTTGAAATTAAGCTACACAATTTACGATTGGGAAGTAATGCCTTATAATTCGCGCTCGGTGCCATGTGCATACGCGTTGCCGTTTAAAGTCGTTCGTTTACGCCGCCTCCCGTTGCCCTTCGCCCGCCGTCGATAAATTCCAGGACACGGGTTTTGTTTCGTTAAATCAAGCGCTATTTGCTTTATTTATTCAATAAAATGCATTTGCAAGTAATACGCAATTGAGATGTTTATTGATCTTATTTTATGTTTATCCAATGAGTACAAGAATTCTAACATTAAACAATATCCTAAAAGTTTATTTTTACAAGTCCATTCATTTAGGTGTTAGAAAGAATTTCATCCAATTGTCACACATTTTGCAACCCAAAACTACCAACCCACTAGTTACCCTTCTGGTTGGCAAACCGAAAGGGTGATAGAGATACTGGCATAGTGAATGCGCATCGTTTAAGATAAGTCGAGAGAGTACAAAAGGGTTTCTTTGGAGATAGGAACGGTGCGGACTAACACAGCCTGGAACGAAACCTCTCCAACATGCAAAGTGGGATGAAACTAAAAGTATAACCAAAAGCCCGTGGGGCATGTTCGACAATAGCAGGACAACTGCGAAAAGGGCTGGGGAAAGTTTGTTAACTCCGTTAACTTTGCTTTTCGATGAAAACGCCGGAAAAGCTTCCCGTAAAGAGAATAAAGTGGGGTTAAATCGAATGTTCGAGCACGTTCGACGCCATCTCCGACCCCCATGGAAGCACGGTAATTATTTTCCAGTCAAAGGAAATTAGCCTGGAGAGATGATTCCCAACGTTTGGGATAATTCAAGTCAATTGACGTGCAAGATGGCTGCCTTGGACTGCGCCAGAACTACTTCAAGTGACAATTGTTAGATAAGCCGGGTGCATTTAGGGTTTTAAGGATTCCAAAGAGTGGAATTATGTTTCTTTGCAGGGTGTAAAACTTTCCCAAGAGGAGTGCATTAGTGCGACATGCTGCACAACAATAGCAACCGCATGACAATGGACCTAGTCTAGTTTTGAGGTTAACGTTGTTAAGCTTGCTTTTAAATAGATCCACTGCCACGATATTCAAGAGAAGAGCCTCCTATTCAATAATCTTATTATGCTAAATTTGTAAGCAATTTATCGTTATTGATTTTCTATTTGCTTGTGAATTAATCTTTGGTGATTTTGAGGTTAGTTCTTTGAAGACACCATTCCATTTTGTAAAGCTATTCTCAATGCGTCACCGCAAGCGCAACACAACCGGAACTAAACAGGACACAACAGGACGATAAAACGGGACACAATGAAGTGCGTCCTTGTGGAACTTTCCGGTGAGATCAACCGCAAAGCGCTGAATGCTTAACAATTCTAACGCTCCACCAACAAACACTTAATTCAACAGGAAGTCAACAACGACTCATCTACACACACAAAAAATCAAATCCTCTCAAATGGGATGCAATAATTAATTATTCTTTGTCCGGATGACAATCGTGGAATAGTTGAAAAGTGGTGAAAGTGCGAGATGCACAGGTGTGGTTTATAGCTTCCTGGCTCTACAACTCTTACCGCAGGATAGCGCTGAACGGAACGATAAAACACAAAGCAATACGGCAAACAAAAAGGACACAAGTGGCGCAGTCGGTACTTAAATTACTGCGACTTGGACATTGCCACTATTGGCTTATGACTAGAAGTTGCACTAAGTGTGGACACCAAGGACGAAACTGGATCTGGGATTGTACTAGAGTGCCATGTGTGGGATGGGTACCAAGCATCAGGGGTGATTACAATCACCACTTGAACGTAAGCGTCGACGTTTAAAGTGCTTTAGGGGAATGTGTCATGACAACATGTCGCGCAAACATAATTAAATATACAATGTGTTTAAAGTAGCAACCGAAAGATTCAAATTGAATTGAGTTGTACTTAAACTGCTCCTAGAATAATGTATGACACTAAAAATTATAACAAATCAACATAAATTCATAATGCCTTTGATTAATCTTAAATATAATGGGTCATACTATATGCAATCAAAAATGGGATTTTGTTGCACTTTTTGCATGTTGGCATTTCGCACGACAACTGAAAAAGCACGCCTGCATTTCCGAATTGAATTACGCTCTCCACAGCGAGTGCTGCGCGAAAGGATAATTTAATTGAAACTACGTTTCGTTTTAAAAGCCAATGTCGACGTCTCTAAATATTTTATGCAGCAAAGCGGCAAGCTAGGCGAAGGCTACAGCCAGGAGGAACTTTGCTACCGTCACCACCACCGCGGCCACAGGCACGGACAGAACTAAACGTTGAAACGGCGACGCAAATTAATGGTCGTCATTAATATTTAATAAAGCGACCTTAAACGGCCTGCCCCACTAGTGGTGAGTGTGTTGGTGTCCCTCGACTTTGGGACTTTATAGAATGCAATTTAAATGATATGCCAAATTTTCAATTCAATTAATTAATACTATATTATATAAATTGATGATATAATTTAATAAAACAATAATGGGCTACATGAATACAATGAAAATGTTTTCAACAACTTCAAGAAATCGACAAGGATAAAAACCGTTTTAGGCGACCACAATAATTTATAGTATAAAATTATTAATTACTAACTTGTAATTATTTTTGCTCAATAGGAACCTTTAAATATCTAAATTTTCATTTTTTTTTCTAACAATAGAACCATTTCCTCAGCTTTTGAGATACACCAAACACTAAAAATTAGGTCAATGCTTGCGTGTTTCATGTACGAGCAAATGTAAAAACGTGCTCCTTATAAAGAAACGTTTTGGCAAATGTCCTTTTGGGCGTTATCCATTAGATAGCTTAATTTGAAGTATTTTACTCTAGCAAAAACCCCATTGATTACCTGCTATTATATTAAGATGAGTTTTATGAGTTTATCAAATATTTAGTAAGGACCAAAGTAAATTCATCGCAATATAATGAATATCAGACATTTTTTAACCATGATCAATAAAATACTTGATTACTTCTTAAAAATCAAATTGATAAATAAACATATAAACATCCCAATTTTGTTCTCAAAACAAACATTTAGAAAACTTTCATTCTAATCTAAAAAGTACATCCTGACCTTAATAACAAATTTCTATCTCAATCTTTAGATTACACTTTTTCCATCCTCAACTTCTTGTTATCCACACGTTGAACTAAAATATCGCCATATAAAAACGTGTTGTAAGCTGCTGCATTGCTCGTGAGTTGCAAGAGTTTTCCACTTAAAGCATCCCCACTTTCGTGTGGTTCATCTCTTCATTTGTGCATACTTGGAGGGCGGCGGTAGCCGGCACACCGCACTCGCCACTCTCGACGCCTCCGGCCTTGTCTTGCAGTGAGACTGAGATGTGTGCGGATTTCGGCGCTGTTCGAGAGGTTTTCATTCTGCCGGAAGGCGAACAAATTGCGGCCCGCTGCGGCTGATATGCTAAATTACGAGCTAGCGATCCACCTTCAAGAAGCCGGCGAACAGACGGGGAAATCCACCTCCAGACACCCCCAAGAGTCGTAAAAGAAAATTAAGATTGTGCAATATATTATGCTCTTTTTAAGGAAAATTCATTTTATCATTGCGAAGAATAAATTTTCAATTTAAAGAGGCTTTCTAACTGCAAATTTAACTACTGAGATTAATTGCTTCTTTTTGTTTTAACGAAATATAAATGGGAGGAAATTGAAGATGAGAAATTTCTCAGAAAAACAACCTTGGGACAAGTCACACATGAAGAAAATGGAGACAACGCTAACTGAAGTAATCGGTTATGGAGTCAGGAAGTATTAAAAATGACAATACGGTTTCCCCCTCCACCCAATTCAATTTATAAACCACATCGAGTGACGCTCATGCTTCATTCATTTTTTTTCTTTCGACCACTCAACATATTTTCTCCATGTTTTAATTGTAAGAAATTGGATTAAGATATGTAAAAACAGCACATTGAATCAAGCAAAACCAAAAACGTCTACGATGAAAGAAACTCCAACCTTAGCAACCCCCACCATAAAAGATATTTGCATATTTAGTGGTCGGCTAGCAGTGATATAGCTACTATTAGAAAACCTTTTAGGGGCATCTCATTAGGAGCTTTCAGGTTGCCACAAATTGCAGAAAGGCCGAACCAAGCAGATGAATAATTGTGCGCAGACGAACCGAGTGTGGTTGCACCACTCCTATAACTAACCTGCATTTGCCTCTAAATTCGACTGCAAGAAACGTGTGCGGCATGTTCCTGATGCAAACGGTCCTAGGAATACAACGACAAACGGTGACGTGATGAATTGCATATCCGATTTAATTCTCATTAGATAAGTGCAAATTTAATTTGATATACCAAGTGGTTGGGTTCCAAAAGCCGATCCTCTTAGAAGAAACATAATTAATATGTGGTCAAGATTTTGATTTCATGCTGGAAAATACTGTTGAATAGAAAAGTAGTATTGGCAATGCTTTTGAGTTTCACTTCAAATGGTGGAAATATTTGGAGAGATAGTAGATTCTGTAGTATGCAAATATAGTTAAGCGAAGAGTTTGTGTCGGAGGTTTTGGGGATGCTGAAGGAACCACTGGGAAGCCTGTAAGTCCGCGTTGCGAGGCTTTTGCATGCGAGGTCTTAGGGTTTAAGTTTGAAGGGATAGCGAGGTTTGTGAGGTTTTCGGTAAGCGACGGTTTTAGTTAAACTATTCGGTCACTTATCTTCGTCTTCGATCGCGATTCCAAACTTCAGCAGCTTTTCTTTAAGATTTTATGCTTTATAAAATCTGAGTTAACCTTACAAACTTGGAGAATCAAAGAAAAAACAATTTGATACAAAGACGACATATTTTAAGTGTAAGTTTACCTAAAATAAATTAGGTAACTTATATTCAAAGAGACGAGAATTAGTGGCGTAAAGAAGTTACCTCACCGTGCGTAAGGTAAAGATTGATTGAATAGAACAACGTGAGGTGACTTATAAGGCAAGTGAAAGAGTGGGGTGAACGTACGAACATGACTGTACGTCGGCGTCGTTCCCCTCCATATAAATCTATTTATAGCTCACCTCAAGCGAGGTTAACCTCTCAGTTTTTGTTTCGCTTGTCATGTTGAATAATATCCTTCTTTGTTTACTGCGTTCAAATTATATTTCCCTCCTATGAAAATATTATGTAGCCATAAAATTTTTTCTCACAGGAAATAGTTTCCATTTCTACCATAATGATAGAAGATTACAACTCAA
Organism: Ecitoglossa quadriceps; assembly: GCA_027574925.1. Lineage (NCBI taxonomy): Eukaryota > Metazoa > Arthropoda > Insecta > Coleoptera > Staphylinidae > Ecitoglossa > Ecitoglossa quadriceps. The sequence goes on along the minus strand of JAODGC010003745.1, from coordinate 61,078 downwards.
AGAGTGATTTTCAATTTGATAACGCGCGTTCTTTATGCACTGCTCTTCAACGCACACGAAATCATGTTTAGATGAGGAAACAGCAGTGGAAAACTTTAAAGTGTGCGTTGGAACCGTCGCGCAAGCCCTTTGAAAATCAATTGCGATATAAAGCGAGGAGGCGAAATCATGCGGAGCAAGAACGGATGCGATCCTAGGGATGATTATTACAACCGTAACGCACGCAATGAAAGAGAAAAGAAAACGCAAGGGAGTTGCGAGACGCTTTATGAAAGCTCTAGACACATCAAAGGGAATTTAATTATGCGTCGCACAACGCGTGATGTAATGCGTCACTTCGCAAATGGGGGCAAAATAAAGCAAGAAAATATGGAAGGAAATAAAATTGGGAAAACGCGGTGGATGTGTTATTAAATGAATTTATGTTGTCAAAAATATTCCTATTAAAGTCTAGGCAGTCTAGGAAATGCTCAGAAGCGGAGAAAGAATTTCTTG